>JASSUY010031102.1:0-12465 GCA_032466535.1 Forpus xanthops | reverse complement strand
CCCCCCCCCCCCCCCCCCCCCCCCCCCCCCCCCCCCACCTGTGGAGATAAAAACTGCCCTGTTTGCTGACCAGAGCAACCAGAGATGGCTCCAGGGGCCATAAATCCAAAGGGCCTAAAATCATGTATTCATATGGTGCCTTAATTCCCTTCTTGTCAAGGGCAGTTCTTCCAGCACTGGCTTGAAACAAAATGGTGTTTCTCTGCATAAACCCTGAAGCCTGGTTTGTCTACATCTTGTGCATCCCTTGGAGCCAAAGAACAGCACATGCATTGATCCTGATTTGAGATGAATCCTGATGGTGGCCAAGGAGACCCAGATTCAGATATACCCTCCAGAGAACAGTTTCCCGTAGGGAAATACTCATCGACAGTGATAGAGATGATTCAGTCTGGCTGTGTAAAACCAGCTGAGAAAATGAGTGGACTGAGTGAGAGGGAAAGGGCTTGGCATGATGAGAGGATGGACCCTGAAAACATAGATGTGAAGTGTGACAGGACCACCCTAATGGGGTGTTCCAACTCCCCAAAGCCTTGGCCCAAATTCACTTCCAGAAGAAGATGCCTTCTCCTCTCACTGGTCACTTAAGACCACGATGGGACCAGTTCTGTAGCAGGTTGCGTGGAGATAGACCATGACCCTTTTACCCATCACCCAACTCCCATCCTTCCACCACTTACTTCCAGCCCTTCCACAGTACCCTGCTCACTGTCACACGCAGACCCCCAATTACATGCTGGTATCTTCTTTCCCCACCCTGATCTCAGATACACTCTAAGGTCATTCACTGATGGATCACAGAACTTTTCCACCTTCTTTTTCTGAGATGCGCCTTGACTTAGCTCTGCTTTGGCACCAAGACGGGATATGAGGTTATTGCTACTATGGTTTTGCTACCAGAAGAGCCAGTTCCCATTCATTAACTGAATGGCAACAACCACTGGCTACCAGCAGCTGCTGTGGAGGCACCAAACTACACAGCTTTACCAGGCTATGATGCTGCCAGGATGCCAAAGCTATACCCTTCTGCATCAGGTCATTCAACAGGAGGGGAAAGATTCATCTGAGTGCCTTCACAGTAGACAGCAGTGTTTGGGCAGTGATTTCTCTGTCCTAGGAACCAAACTAATCTGCAGTGCCTATGCTATTACATTGTTAAGCATCCTGTCACAGAAGAAGGGACCTGCTAGCATTCTTGCAGGAAATAGCAAGCATGAATTAGGCCTGAAGGCTGAAGAGCAATCTCTGGCCCATCACAAAGCCTTTGATCCCTTATAGTCACTGGAGACCTCGCTTGTGCAGCGTGCAGAATTTACAGTGCAAGTCATGTCCTCCTAAAACAAACACCTAACATGTGGACCAGTGACTCACACCCCAAATCCTAATGACAACATTAATTAGATCTCTTCTGTCTATGGCTGGAACATAGAGATCAGCTCACAAGGCACCCACACTGTAGACACTTGAAGAGATGAATTCCACTTTAGCTCTCAGTTCAAAGGGGCAGCACAAAAGCAGGGTCTTCTTGACACATTGCACATCACAGCGAGACCCTGGCTTTTCTGACAGCAGAAGGAGGAATGGATGGTCTGCAGTAAAAGCCCCCCAACTATACCCAACCTGTCCTTTTCAACACTTACTTATGTAGGTAGTAAGTGAGCTGTTCACAACTCCTATATATGGCCTTCAGAGAGGACCCTACATCACAGAATCATAGAATCATAGCATCATAGAATCATAAAATCATAGAATCATGAAATCATGGAATGGTTTGGGTTGGAAGGGACCTTAAGGTCATTTATACCAACCCCCCTGCCATGAGTAGGTTCATCCCACATTAGGTCATGTTGCCCAAGGATCTGTCCAGAGTTTCTTCTCTTTGCAAGAATCTCTAGGTCCTAACTTTCCTCATATCCTTCCCTCCCCTCTATTTTCCCTAGTCTCCTGAATCCTTTTTCCCCTCTATGCTGAAGGAAAATTCCTCTTGCTTTTGGATCAGTCACTGCGTGAACAGTGGGGAGATGACAACAGCACTCTGAACAGTCACCAGAGATGTTACCCAAGGAGCCTCATCCCATTTGCCCTCCCTTGCTCCAGAAGTTCCACTCCTTTATCACACTCGTTCCCATCCAACTATTTATTGTGCAATAACTCATTACCATTCCTCCTAGGACACCTTTAATGAAACCTTATGCTTGCATATTAAATATTAAATTTATAAGATGTATAATCCTTCTAATTAAGTTGAATTTAATCTAGACCTCTAAATTAGAAGGGAAAGTGTGGGGGGGATATAAGTAGGAGAAGAAAAGAATTAGAAAAGCCATACATGGCACAGCATATCTGTGTGTGCCAACCACCCTGCAGCTTCATTGTCTGCAAGCAAAGACAAGGGCTGGCCGCTATGGAGAAGAGAGAGGGCACGGGATCTGCATAGCCCTTTGAAGATTCATTTCATGCCATTCAGAAGCAGCACAGACAGGGGTGAGATGTCCAATGATCACAGACCCATGCTGGTGTTTGACGGACCTGATTTCTTTTCCTGCTCTACCACAGAGTCCCCGCTTAAGCCTGGGCATGGCAGAAAGGTCCAGATGCACAAAGGGATTTAGGAGCTATGTCTTATTTGCTCCTGCCTTTGGGAAGCTCAGCTCCATGTGATTATCCAGTCTTTGGATTTTGCATAAAGTTTGGTTTCCTCCTAAAAATCAGACAACCTGATCCCAACAAATTTGTGTTTTATCTTGCTCCTGTGTTGTAGTGCACACACACGGGGGTAATTCCTCCCATAGACCTTTCCCAGTGGCATTATGAAAGCATCCACAACTCATGGTGATTGATGATGGCCAAACAAATAGGGGAAGACCACACTGCCTGCCTTACTGTTTACAGAGAATAAGAGAGATCAGCTTTTCAGATATACAGGTTGCTGAGGTCCTGTGCTAAGGGCCTAGAGTTTGAAAAGCAATGGTGTCATGCCTGTATCCTTCAGGAAAGGGTGCTCCAACTTTTCCTCCTTAGTGTCAGTATGCCCTCCCGATGTGCAGAAGAGACAACAAGTCTGTAGAGACTGCCACTAATTAATGACTTTTTACTTGCAAAGAGTCTTATTTTCTTCTTAAAACAGCTCAATTTCCCACCTTACCTACCCCATTGCCATCCAGCAGCCTTTGGTAGATATCCTCATGGGTTTAACACAGTTCTTGAACACACTCTTTTCCATAAAGAAAGCCAGGACATCTTCAAAACCTAAATAACATAACCATAATTCCTGGCCAGAACCTAGACAGTGGAGGGAATTGTGTTGCTACCTGCTATGAGTAGACTGTGTGAGTGCCAGTGCATTCCTACCCAGCTAAACTCAGTTCTAAGAAGGTGGTGACAGGCTGAGGACAAGAGAAGGGAAATACCTGACACATTGAGCACTGCAGTGGGTTTATTGGGTTGTCAATGTCCATCGGCACAGCTGGATGAGAAGTCTCCTGACCTGTCTACACATCATGTGGAAGAAAACTCCCAGGGATGATCTCAGCATAGTTGGAAGAGAAACCCCTTTGGGGTACCTGCAGCACATCCGGAAAACAGCTTCCAAAGGTGGCCCCCAACACAACTGGAGGTCACCAAAACGCTTTAAGCACATCAGAAAGCAAAGGTCGTCTTGATACCCCAGCATCATCTAGCCATGTTTAAAGACAACCCCGCTAGGACACAGTGGCACATCTGGTGACGTGCTCTACCAAGATGCTCTGAGCCCATCTGGCAGCACTAGAGGAGTTAAAGAGCACAGGGACTGGAATGCTGAGAAAGGGGAAAATAAATTATCTCTCCTAATAAGTTAACATTTATCCCTCCCCACTGGGTGAACAAACCCCAGAGTCTGTAAGGAGTTAGAGAAACCTCTCTTCTTTTTGACTGTATTCCACCCAAGTTGAGCTTTTGCCTTTTTTGAGTTGGTTGAAGTCCCTTGCATGGCCAAAAGGAAAATAACACTTATTTTGTGGCATTTTTCTTCGAAGTCCATATTGCATGCATTGCTTTTCACAGGGAATTGGATTTTCAAATTCACAGGCTCTAAAGGTCAAGGGTAACAGGCTATCAGCATTTAATATGCATTCCAAGGAAAAGGAAAAAACTATAAAATTGGAAATAAAGGCTGCGTGAAAATTCATTTCCAAAAAACCCCAGATCAAAACGTCTCTTTCCTCTATAGGAATTGTCATCTGCTCTTTGTTGCTGTATCTGAAATGTATGAGAAGTCTCTTGCTAACATCTTGGCTAAGCCAACATCTGTAGCATTGATTCCTGACACACAACCCTGAAGGTGATATGGCAAGGAGGGCGGTTGGAGCCAGGCCTTTTGTTCAGCATGAAAACAACAGCAGTGGCAACAAAGCTTGTTGTAGCCTTTTGTGCCATGTGTGCGTGCACACACGTGCCTGTTAGAGCTGTTGAGGTGGGTTAGGGTGCTGGAAGACAAAGGAGTTTTCCAGCACAGATTTCAAACAACTCTGATGCAAGAGGGAATGAAGGGAGCAGAGGAAAAGAAGAATATGAAGCCCTAAAGATGATTGTGTTCTCATTTCAGTGACACCAGTCATCCTCAGGAAGGGCAATTAGGATTTTACTTTGAGTTTTGCTGCATACCAGGATGTGAGTAAGAATTGAAAGGGAAAAAGGAAAGAAATTAGCTCAGAATCTCATTTTCTGACCAGTTAGATGACTGCCTTCTCCCTTAGTAGGATCCAGAGTTAATACACAAAAAGTTCCCTGTCGTGTTCCACGTCTCCAGCACTGAAGTGACCCCTGTTCTCACTGGAGCAAAGTCTGTTCTCCTAAGATCCAATAATGTCACCTAATGTTAGCATTTAGCAAGGTAAATGTCCTGAGCAGTCCCCAAGGATTCCTTGACAACAGATGGCTAGAGACAGGGTGACATGGTTTAGTGTGAGGTGTTCCTCCCCATGGCAGGGGTTGGAACTGGAGGATCTTAAGGTCCTTTCCAACCCATTCTATGATTCCATGACACTTTCACAAGGTTTTTAGCCCAATTCCAGAGCGGTAGGACAAAAATCTTCCCTGAAAATGCATTTGTCTCTCCACTATCTTCTCCAGGGATCCAGGCAACTTGCTCAAACTAGAAATGGTTTAACAGATCAGGTTCTCAAAAGCCTCTCCCTTTGAGAAATACCCAAATCCTGCACTCCAAATCTGCTTGTTTTCACCACAATAATCAGCCTCTGCCTTTCCATCCAAACCAAGGATACAGGGACTCACACACACCCTCTGCTACCAGGAATGAAGCCAGGCCAGAGCCCTCATCATGTCTATGACAACTTCAGGGGTTCCAGAGGCGTTGAATCATCATAAATTAAGGAAGAAACAGGAGCAAGAAAAAGAATCCCAAAGTCCCAAACTCCCCACTCACAGCTTTATCCTTGTGCCATATGTCCCATAAAGCACTCAGCTTGAGCAAAGCCCATTGAAAATGTGCTGAGTGACTTAAATACCACAGCTAAATGACTCACAGTGACTCAATATTTGGTGGAGGGGAGGAGATGGAGGAAAACTCAATCAAAAAGAGTTTGCAGTTACTCTTCACAGTCAGCTGCAGGCTGGGATTGGGCTGCCCGTACTCCCTTTATCTGAGTGAAGATGTGCATGGCCAGGAGAGGAGAGGCTGGCATGGTTGTCTATGGGTCCTAGAACAGGTCCATCCTATTCCTCAGTTGGGTTACTTTTAGGTCCCTTAGGACTTTCTGTCCCTTAGGTTTCATCAGGGCCACCAGCACCACACCACCATGAATCCTGATAGCTGCCCATCTGATGGGCTGAGGCTCTGAAGTAAGGTTGTGCAGGTCATGAGGGCAAGCTCTCTGCCATCCATACCACTTGCCTAAGGAAATTTCCTCATAGTCACCTCTGGGGAAGTCCAACTTCCAGGGGATCACAGCTGGATCTAGCTTTCAAGGGAATTTTGAATCTGTGGAGCCTCCCTTGGTCCCATTCATTTGAGCGTTGGGAGACCCTGCTCCAGCCCATCTTGTAATGACATCACATGGACTACAGAAAACTCAGCCCCAAGTCCTTCATTGCAGAGGGGTTGGATTACATGACCTTTGAAGGTCCCTGCCAACCAAACTATTCTATGATTCTATTCTATGATTCTATAAGGAAAACCTGGACATTGTCTGCACTAGAAATAGTTAGAAGCAGCCTGAGTCCAGCTTACCTCCTGGTTTCTAAAGGCTTGGCTGGTGGGACGGGGTGAAACAGAAGTTGACTGCACCATGAAAGAGCTAAGAGGTTCCCAGTGAAACAGTCAAGACCATCTACATAACTCAAGCCAAAGGAGTTCTTTTTCACAAAGTCATAGATTTATTAGAAGAACTTTTTGTCTCTATGAGATGAGGTATTTGCTGTTTTCATCACTTGTCTGTAATTCCGGAGCCCACACAGCCCGCTGCTCCATCTGCAGTTAGGTAAATCTGCCTGGATTCAAATTTGGCATTTCCAGGCACTTGGGAATGTTTAGTGTAGGAAAACACAGTTTATTTGGGAAAAAGGCATTGCCCTCCCTCACTCTTTCCACTTGCCTTAAATTCTGCTTAGTGAGATAATTGCTGATTGCTTTGGTGGCTAAAGCCAAGAGTCACAAAATAAGGAGCAGTGACTGAATGGTACTGAGCACCAATAAATACCCAAAACAACACTGCTGGGTGCAGTGCCAGCCCAGCCCAGGGGCACTGACCTCTTAGTTTGTGTTTAAGCCATATTGGAATATGCTCATGCCTTACAAAGTGGAAGAGATCTTCTCTCCAATGCTGAAGGAAGTGTTTAATTCACTTCTTAACAATTTGTCCCTTTGACTAAGTTTCTACCACTTCTGCATATACAAATTGCATAAGAAAATTCCTCAAAAGGCAAGGCTTGATTGTTCCAGACTAAAACATCTTTCCTTCCTTAATGCACTTTGTAAACCCTTACCTGGAGTGGAAACGATAGTAAATCTATTACAGCTCCACTTCCTTACCTCCAAGCTTTCTCTAACCTTAAGATGGGTCTGCCCCACTTCTTACATGCATTTACTCTGCTCAGATCCACACCCTTCTCTGTGCTTTCCTTAGATTCCTAGAACCATAGAATGGGTTGGAAAGGACCTTAAGATCACCCAGTTCCAACCCCCTGCCATGGGCAGGGACACCTCCACTAAACCATGTCACCCAAGACTCCATCCAATCTGTCCTTACATACACTGTCCTCCAAACAGACTCAAGTGGCTTTCATAGGGTATCACATTGTCTCCATTCCTCTTCTAGGGCAACGACTCATAGATATTTTGACACCTCACTGCCAGTGCAAGTGGCTGAACTTAGGAAAGAGAATTGGCTATCTGAAAATGGACATTGACAGGAGAGGCAGAAATTTGGACCAGATAATTAAGGGCAGGAATGAAGGGCACTCAGAGCTCAGTAATGTAAATTTGGTTTAGAAGAACATCTCAGTGCTTCTCAGCAAGGGTAGTTCATGAAGATAAGACAATTCTTTTGTCTCTGAAGCTGTCCAAGAAAGTGAATTTCCTTAGTTCGATTTCCAGCTAGAGTTGTTGGCACTGGGGAAATTGTCCTAGCATCCAGGCTGTGAAACACTGAGGGAGGATCTCGGGAAGATAATAGCACCTTTTGTACTGGGGCAGGTTAGCGTATCTGCCAACATCAGTAGTAATTCAATAGGCCGTGCCTCATGTGCTCAGGCAATCATATCGAGTCACTGTGACATTCATTGGGATTTCTGGATGTCGGCCACATTCTGCTCTGTCTGCACTGGTGAAATGCCAGAAAACTGGAGGGCTACCCAAAAAAAAAGCAAAGCATCCTGAGTATGGTCACCACAACAACGGAGATGGTAGATAATTTTGGGAGAGCTCTAGAGGGTACGTGATACAAGGCTGTGGGATAATGTCTTTTCCTGCCCTGTGTTATCTGGATCCTCTGGTTTCTCAAGAATACCCAAGGATGCTAAGATCCCCAAGGATCTGCTGGGGCTATGAGAACAGCACTAGACATCTCATTGCCTTCCTATGACTGTACCCGGGTTTGATTCATACTGGGTGCATTGAGCTGGAGAGAAACAGTACAACTGCAGCACAGCACTTCAGATAACAGCCCTGTGAGTTCAGATAACGCGGCCCTCGTGTGAAAGCAGCTCTGCCACAACCTGCTCATGGGCCATGCTACTGATCTCTTCCATGCTTTGTCTCCTTCCTTGTATAATAGAAGGATGATGTGCCTTTTCTCATCCCATTTTCTTATCCCTGAAGCCCATGGGGTTTTCAGGTGGGGAATGCTTCCTGCTGCCTTTGTGTGCCAGGTGATGTGCTTCAGCCTTGCCTGTGACTCTGAAGTGCTGCTGTAGTCCCTGCTGTTACCATTATTGCCTTGTGCATGTGGTTTAGGTGAAGGGAAAAGTTTAACCCTTCCACCTCCACCTGGAAAGCAGCTACTTTTAATGGGAAGTCACAGGTTTTATGCTGGATTCAGTCTGATGGGGATGGGGGATGACCATGGGCATTGCAAACTGAAGGCTGGTGGCAGGTAAATAGGCAGGTGGTAATTGCTTTGTGCGGGCCAAGGGTGGAATCTCTGTTCTCTGTCTAAGCAAGGGCATCCACACAGCTTCTATCCTTGTACTTACCATTTGTTGTGGAAACAGCCCCTGGTGAGTAGCATCTCCTGCTTTTCTCTCCCCTGATGCTCCCTTTTGCATTCATGGTTCTGTGTCTGCATTCTGCTTCAGCTCTTCTGATATCAGACCTGTTTCCCACCCAGAATGAAGAACATCCAAAGGGAATCACATCTGCATCACACAGCTATCCCTAAACATGCAAACCTAGAATGTCTCAGCTCCATCACACCTCAACACAGCCCCTTTTGAAGGGAGCACAGAACATGCCACCCCTGGAGGAACTGTGGTTCTGCAGTCTTCTCCACTGCAAAAGGCAAACGGTAGACCCCTTCCAGCCGCCTGTGCAGCCATCAGCAGATAACATCGACATGCTATGGGACAAATAACGTGTTGATGCTATCTTGTTTATCCATCCAAGGACAGCTCTTCCCTACAGCAACCAGGAGAAATGCCTCTCTGCCGAGGTTTGAAGCAGAGAATCATAGAATCCCTGACTGTTTTGGATTGGAAGGGACCTTAAAGCCCATCCAGTTGCAACCCCCTGCAACCTTCCCTTTAGATCAGGTTGACTTGAGTGCTTGTTTGAGCAAATGGGCTTTTTTTCAGTTGCTCTTTTTTTTCCCTTTTTCTTTGTCCCTAAGCAATAGCACAGCCACTGCCTGCATACCAAGCACCCTGCAGCACTCTAATTATCCTAGCAGCACACACAGCCCCTGCTTTTCCTGATGGCTGGAGGGAATCACTGGGAAGGCAGACAGAGATTACAGGAAGAGTGTAGGCAATGGGAGTGGGATGCAGCAGCCAGGTCAAGCCTGAAATCTCTCCACAGCACTGAGAGCTGGGAGGTAATGTTCATGTTGGAAACAGGAGCATCTACCCAGTCCTTCTGGACATCTTGATTGCTCACTGAGGGGTTGCGAGTTTCTCCCATCACATGGCTGTGATGCAGGGTTAGGGAACAGTCCCACATCCCACTAATCATGCACCACTAAATAGAGGGTCTTGAAGGCTGGGACATGAGGAGCCAAGAGAACTGACCTGAGCAATGTAGCACCACTTCCTGATGGTGTCCTGTGTGACCTTTCTTATGGAAATGATGTTTTCAGGACCATGGGTGTTTTCATGAATCTCCAGGAACCTGCAGTAGGGAATTGTCCTCTCGAGTTGACAGATGAAAACCAAGTAAAACGGGGCCATTCTCTTCCCCCTGAACTATTACTCAGCAAAGGAAAACTAGATTTCTGTAGGGATCATTTCTAGTGTCTCAAAGGATGCTCCCAGAAAGTCATTTCAGAACAATTCCAATGCGATTCCAGCCTTAAAGAAAAAATGTAAAGCTGAAATGAGGGAACTCGGAGCTGAAATCCCATCAGGTTTCAGCCAGAAGACTAGACAAGGGAATCCTTCTTTGTAACAGACTCTGATTGTCGTGGGTGTCTGCTACAGAAAGTCAAGTCCTATCTGCACACGGGGCATGGCCACGGTCCAGTTCTGTGTGATGGATGTCTTGAGTATGAGGAAAGTCTCTGGCTGAAGCAGAATCAGACGTAAGCGATGATGGACTCAGTGGAACAGGGGAATAATTCAATGCTAGAAAGGACCTTTCAGATCACTCTGAGTTCCTGTATTACCCGTAGCAGGAAATCAGAGTCGGTGCTATTTCCATAAACTATGCTGATCACTCCAGAACTTTCTTTTACTTCCGTTTTTGACTAGGTGATAATCCCAAAGTCCCTTTGGGATGAGGCATCCAGTGACTCCAATTGCAGATTATTCCAACAGTCTCAGAAGGAGTCTTTAGAGTCATCTATGTCCACTTTCCAGGAAGCAGTGACTTTTCTTAAGTGACCGCTATAAGAGGGACACAAACAGGATATTCTGCAGTGTTGTATTCTATTCTTTTGACCATTTACATTAATGGTTCCCCTATTCTTATGTGATCTACAGCTTTGATTTTGATAATTAAGTCTTGGAGGAATCTGGATGTGTTACTGTGCAGCGCCAAGCCTCAATCCTGCCTGGACTGCTCCAGATAGATGTGTATCTAACCTGCTGTGATACTCCTCCTGTCCCTCCCACACCATGTAGCCCATTAGGAAATGTCTCTCAGTTCTTTATTTGAACCTCCCTCGATTTCATATTAGAGCTTAATGTCTTACACTATGGAGAAAAGAGTATTGCTTTCCCCTCTGCCAAAGTCCTACATATTGAAATTCACCCCCTCAGTGGAAAAAAACATTCCTACTTCTTCTACTTTTCTTCATGGAGATCACTCTCCTCTTGATTCTTTCTAAAGGGTCCATCTAAATGTCATAAACCAAAGGCCTCTCATTGCTCCACCGAGAAGAATCACACTGAGATAAAGTAACCACAAGCAAGGCCCTTGCAGTCAATCTTCCATCCACGGAGGCATCAGAAGGTTTTACTGTCACCTAAGATGCCTCTAACCATTTTTAAATCCAAAGAGATCACATATTTCATCTTCGTAACCAGCCTTGCATGATGCATCAAAGCTACTGTTTATTATCCTGGCAAGAGCAATCTCCTGATGTCTCCAAAAATGTAAAACAGGCTCTTTTATTTTCTCCCTTTCCCTCTTTTGTTTTCACTTTTTTCTTTCCTTTTTTTTTTTCATAAAAGCAATAACCCCTGAATAATCTCAACATCACCACTGGCTTTACTGGTTAATCAAAAGTCTTTTTTTCCCCTTCTGTACCTAAGCCAAGCTCTTAACTTCATATTTAATGGGCAGGTATTTTCTCCAAATGCTCTTTTTTCATTCTCATAAGCTAACCATGCAATGGATAATGGCTTCTTTTTCCTGTTGAAGTGGGCTCTTTATCTACCTATAGGTTCCAGCTGATACAAATCCCTCTTTATTTCAAGGTGTGTAGACAGCCAATATCCCTAAGTGGGATATTGCATCTGTCCTTGAGACCTCTTCCCTTGCTTTCACTGCATTTGGATGGGTTATTTATCCCAGCACATATGAGAATGTTGGTATTGTTGCCTGTAGAAAATGATATATATATTGTAAAGAGTCTGGGGTGACATAGTCTAGAATGAGTCATCTTTGTCCGTGACAGGAGGGTTGGAACAAGATGGTCTTAATGTCCTTTCCAAACCTAACTTTTCTACGATTATATATATATATGTATGTTTATATGTATATATGTATGTATATGTGTGTGTATATATGCATATATACTTCTTCTTACATGGTGACATTCAAGGCCAGACCAGATGTGGTTCTGAACACCTGATATAGCTGAAGATGTCCTTGCTCATTGCAGGGGGGTGGAACTAGATGAGCTTTGAAGGTTCCTTCCAACCCAAACCAGTCTGTGATTCTATGATACTATGACACTACAACTATATATATGTGTGTCTCTATTTTCTGCTCAAGTCCCAGTGAATATCCATCATCAGGTCTGAAAAGGCTTCACACTACCAAGCTTTGCCCATCTTGGTAAGAAGTGGACATCTAAAATGACCCATCTTCCTGTTCAGCATGTGTAGGCTCACAGTGGGTGCCAGCACCCCAGAGCAGGTTCCCAGTGCAGCATATTAATAGAATCATGGAATCAACCAGGTTGGGAAAGTCCTTTAAGCTCCAGTCCAATCATTCCCCAGCACTGCCAAGGCCACCACTAACCCATGGCACTGAGGGTCTCATCTCCACTGTGTATGAACACCACCATGGACAGTGACTCCAGCACTGCCCTGGGCACCTCTTCCAATGCCTGAGCACCCTTTGGGGAAGGAATTGTTCCTCAGCTCCAT
>JASSUY010031101.1:22722-35531 GCA_032466535.1 Forpus xanthops | reverse complement strand
TGGAGCATTCACAACTTCCCTGGGCAACCCATTCCACTGCCTCACCACCCTTACAGTAAAGAATTTCTTCCTCATATCCAATTAAACTTCCCCTGTTTAAGTTTGAACAGAAGCACCCAGATGCCACCAAAAGAAAATATTTTTTTCTCAGTTTTGTGGGTCCACTCTGCAGATGGCTTGGACCCTTCGTATTTTGCTTCTTTGCTTCTGACCTTCCCACTCCTTCTTTCCCCACTTCTGACAAGGCTTCACATCCATAGTCTCAGTACTCCACACTCCTGGTGCATTTCCTCTTTCCTGAAAAACATTAGGATACAGCAGTCTTGTCTTGTGCAGGCTCACGAACGTCTACAGGTCCTGCAAAAGGAATCTGCAACGAGACTGTGCTAAAATAAAGGAAGAATCCAAGCAGCAAAAGGAGAGTCAGGAGACCTGGGATGGTAGGGAAGAATGAATTGTGCTGTGGAAGATCTGTGCCCAGGAAAAGAATAGGGACCACATACTGAGCACCACACTGTAGTGTGGCCTCCATCATGGAATGAAACCACCCTGGGGTAAATTCCAGCCTTTGCAAATCCAGAAGCCTAGTGGAAGGAGAGGAACAGTGAGTGTGAAAAGGGGAGAGAGAGAGAGAAGAAGAAAGAAGGCTTTTTACCCATGACCCATGGAATCTGCTGAAGACCACATCCAAAATATTTCATAGCAATATGTGGTACAGCTCCTTCACCAATAATGTGGAAGACTGAAACTGGTTCACCTATCACTTGTCAATTTCTATAATGCCATTCCACTTGTCCCTTCTCTAGCATTCCTTTATAAAACTTCAAAGTGAAATAGAAAATGGCATACATCAATAATGTCATATTTAAAGTTCAGATTAAAATCCTCAGGTGCTGTAGCACTGTACAGTGGTTTACATACACAGTGCCTGAAAACTTGTTTAAAGGCAAGAAAACAATTATTTCCAAGTAACTGCATGAGCAAATGCAACCTACAACTTCATGTACAATAATTTGTGCATGACCCAAGGGGATGTAGTTTTGCAATAGTTTGGGCTTGAAGACCAGAAAATTTAGTTCTACATGGAAAATGAAATTTAAAAAAGAAGAAAAAAAGGTATTTCTTTACCCTAGTATCAATTTGTTTCATCTTAGATTAAGACAGTAGGATTTATCAGATGAAAATGATGGCCACTTGGAAGGGAGAAAGAAAAATGTGGTATTAGATTTTACACAAATAGAGACTTTATTTGCTGGTAGATCAGACCAGAGGATGATAAAACAAAAAGATTGTGAAACAAGATTCAGGATCTAAATTGCTAGGTTTTACAAAGCTACATATCAATAATATCTTCAAGTATTTTGCTTTCAGAAAGTTCTCAGATTTAAATAGAAATAAAAATAGTTCCAAAGGATGACTTTACATTACTTGACATTAGGTTTTTATCTAGATTATGTCTTATCTGTTTCCAACTTTAATTACTATTTTATCTGTGAAGTATAGAACCAGTGCCAGTACCTTTGAGCAGAAGAATGGATTTGATGACTGGCTGTTAGAAGCATATTTTCAAATCTTGTCTCGCCCAAGCTTGAATTATGTAATCAGAACTATGTTCAGACTTCTAGCTACTGTTTTAAATGATAAACTCTGTTGTCAGGGACTTTAGGAAGACTTGATCTGCGTTCAAATCAAAGTATGTCAGTAGGTCCCTGAAGACAGAATCTTTTCTAAACTAGTCAGGAGAGGATTTACTGTACATAAACTCCTACAACGATGATAAATGCACCACGCACGCTGTATTGTATGATGTTTTGTGTACACTATACAGCTCTACCATCTCTCAGTTATATTCCTCTAATCTGCATGGAACGATTTCTCCTTTGGCAATATTTCTGGCTACCAGATGATTTTGATAAAATATTAAGGATGGACTCCTTTGAAAGGATAGACTAATTTTAAAAGATAAGTTCCTAAAATTAGCCCAAGAACCCTTTGGGAGTGTTGCACAGAATCTGATTTGGTACAAAGATGCTTACTCTTCTGGTTTTACTTAAGATTGGGTAGCTGTACAAGAAGAGTGGTTCAGAAAATAGATACTGTTATCTTAATCACAAAAATAAAAATTCACCTCAGAAAGGGCATTTACCCAAAACTGCCATGCATATGCCTTTTCAACACAGCTGATCTTAATTCTTCAAGTGGCCTTTAATCCTCAGAAGTTTAAACTCTTTCAGTATTCCCTCCATAAAGTTAACCAGCAATATTTCACAAAAATTGGGGAAGAAAAGAATGATGTACTTGTAGTACTTTTATCAACTAATTTAACATGGATAAAAACTCTGAACAACTGAAAGCATACCAAAAATATGCCTAACGACAGTATCAGGGATAAAGATCATAAATAGCAGACCTCAGTTTAAACATATCACAGAAAATATATTGAGCAGTTGGACTCTGTAGCCATTAACTATTAAAACATTTACATGCCTAATGCTATTGTGAAATGTGACCAATAGCATATATAGCTGTACTTGCAGAAAGACTACAGGAAAAAGGAATAAAATTAATTAGACATATTCAATTTTTTCCTTAAGAATAATACTGATTTGGAATGTCACTCTTGAGAGGAGCAGCTGAAATATCAGTTCAGCTTCTGGCACTTGGGCATATTGCACACATGCTACACAGCGGGGAGGTGTAGGAATACATCATAGACAGTGCTGAGACATAAAAATATTCTGTATCTTTAGTGTGCATGATTGTGCACCTGCAGTTTAGATGTACATATGGCAATCATTTTATGAATGGATCTGTTAGACATACAATTTTTTTTTCTTTTTGTTTTTTAATTCTTATGAGGAGCAAAAATGTGACCTTCCATCTTGTTATTTTGATTAAGGGGAGTTGTAGTTGTTGGAAAAATGAGAAGCAGGATCTTAGAGGCTACAGCATTTGCAATAGGGTCTGGTAGAGACACACTGAAGTTCTCACTTTGTTACAACCTGTCTGTAGTTTAACCATGTGTGTAAGGGAACATGCTGGAGGAATGTCTTAATCAGAGTTCATATTTTCAGTCTTGCCTAGAGCAGTTGCTGGGGTTTGAATAAAGAATTACACCACAGAGACTCAGAGGTCAAGACACCTGTGTAGTTTTTGGGAAGGTCAAGTCCAAGCCTGACTTCCATTTAAGGAAAGGAGGAATTTGAACTGGTTCTCTCATTTCTTAACTACCTGGTGTGATTATGAGGTTGTTGTTTACTCCAGATCAGAGTTTACTGTGCCAATTCTATCTTAAGCATTTATTACATAGCTTCTTCATAAATACAAAAATGTATCACTGCCGCACATACTGATTTATATTAATTTCAGAAATATATATATATATTAAAACATTTACATACATATATAAAAATATATATCTCCTCAATAGCTTTGAAGTTTCTCATTGACTCTCTGGATTAGCACCTGAATACTCAAAGAACACACGACTGCTGCTGAGCCCATCATACCTTACTTCAGTGACCATGAAAAGGAGGACAAATAGATCAAACTATGGTAAGCTTCTGTTTAACTACATGACGGAAACCAGCACAGCTGGAGGCAATTCTTAGCAAATTGATCAGAATTCCTTCACTTTAACTACAGCTTAACTAATAAATAGACTTCCATAATTTTCTGCAATCAATCTAAATGTATTTGCAAAATTAGTGAAACATTTGATCTTGAAATGTTCACTAAATCTTAAGTATATAACTTTGAAGAACTTACGTTGTTTGTCTTTCTGCCAAATTGAAAAAGAATAACTGTTTATAATAAAATCTTGTTAACTAAGTAAACTTTGTAGAAGATGCATGTTCATAATTAATTTGATATATAAAAAAAGTGGTTGCTTTTTTTTTCTTTTCAAAATTCAATATTAACTTTTGTTACTCCATTTGTATTCTGGTCTTTTGTTTAAACATATTTTTCTACCAACTTCTGGAAGTAGTAGCAATCTTACTGAAAATCTAAAAAGACTGCATGCATGTTAAGGCTCCTCTTTTGCCATTTTTTAAAATAAACACACTTTGTCCAATAAGCCAGACATTTTTCTGGATGGATCTGTTTCTTTTAAGGGGCTTTTCAAGTATTCTGTGAACAAGACAATCTTGAACTCTCTTTGAACATAACAGGCACTTGGAAAATTTAATGAAAATACACTTCTAAAAAACGTAATTGATCTGGCTTTCACCCTTTTCACGATTATTTCTGCAGTTACAGACTGGCGAAATCTGAAAGTAATAGAAACGTCCTATTCGCTAAAATAAATGAATACACTGAACTCTTTTTTTTCTAAAAGCCCATGTTGCAATCCCTCCTAAGGGACAAAAAAATAACAAGAAAAAGATGGAGTTTGAACTCAAAGCAAACATAAAAGCTTTACTTACAAAAAATCAATTACACACCCCAATTTGTTTTTACCAGCAGCCAAAGGAAAAACCTGGTTAGCATGTTGCAGGATCCAAACAGCTTGATTCTACATGTTTCACCAAATTTTACATTATGGCTATTTCTAAGAAACAAACTAACAATTAGACACACCTGTTAAAAATGCCTGTGCTCTGTTCACACTTCATGTAGTATCCTAAAGTGACAGCATATTAAAATGTCAATGCAATTCTTCTGCATTACAGAAGTATTTATAACAACAGAAAGTGCAATTAAATTCTCTGCTCCTAAGTACTTTTGCTTGACTTGCTTCTCATACAAGAAAAGTACAAAAATACACTGGTGTAGAAGGGAAAACTGTTGAAAATAAGGATCATAATACAGCAAAAGAGAATACAAGGCACATACAGAAAAAAAATCAGTAGCTAGGTTATCCCGCCATTTTATGTTCTTGTTAAGCACATAATGTATTTCTTCTATAGACAGTCAAGCAATTTTAGATGTATAGGCCCGTATTGCAAAATTAGTATTGAAAAGAAATAATGACAAAGAAATCATTAATTCAAAACTTTGCTTTGATTATGTGCTCAGACACTATAAAACTTGCACATTAATGAAACATCATTTGACTTTGACCCCCTCCATCATAAACATACCTGAGAAATAGAACATATACACAGAAACAGAACAATATCTGAGAAATACACCTTCAAAGAGTTTCTGCAGATACTTTTTATAGAGACTGCTAATTCTGGTGGTGATGGTGCATTTACAGCGAAGTTAAACAAAAATTCCAGCTTGATAAAATGGATTGCTATGGGAAAATTTCACTTTGAAAAACATTTGTCAATTTAGAGGAAAATACAAAAGTTTATATTTATCAAAACTGAACTTCTAACAAAACCTGGCTTAAATCTTCCGTGTTGTGAACTCAAACTGCTGCTGACAGAGCATCTATAATCCTTCAGCCCTTCTTCAGTGCTTACCGGAGTATGAAGAGCGCTGCACATTCTTTTGGCAGTACCCTAGTGAAATGTAAAATTAGACATACCTTTAAGAACATTTCACCTTTTCTCATCTATTTAAAGTTATGGACATAAATCACCCTGAATTTCCAAAAACTTCATGTTGTCATGCCAAATTATTCACCAATACTGGGTATATGTAACTGATTTTTCTGAACCACAACACTTTTCGGAATGCATTTAACAATGCTGTAATCAAGGGTACATTATTTTCACCACCTGTCCCAACACACTGCCCCATATTACCACTTTGTACCAGAAAGAACAAAATAAACTGTCCCTCAGGTACTTTTGCTCACAGCTTTAGCTTGAACAGAAGTAATGTCGTAAGTTTGATGCTCTGCAAGCTGTAGTACATGAAGAGACACCACTTTTTCACTTCTGGTACACTTCTGCTGCTGGGGTAATAACCTTTGCCAGAAGGATGAAAAGGAAGGGCAGCTAGGACTGTTCTTCAGGACACTCTCAGTAATCCTAGTATGGTTAAGGAGAGCTTCTCTGATGTGTGAGGCTGACAAAACTTCAGTCCTTGCTTTGCTGCTTGGGGAAACTGCTTCAATGTTCTTCCTGTCTTTTTTATATTCAACAGGGATTAACACATTTATGGTGTTCTTAGGACTGCTGTAAAGATTGCTTGCATTGCATCCAGAATATATGAAGTACAAAGAGCATTTAGCAGCTGTACCTCTTCTGCAATTTCACACTAGCTTCCAAAGCACTAGCTTTGTCATTTTGAAATCTGAAAAGTTTACTTAAAATTCTAATGACTGCTGCAACTCCAAAAGATATCTGCTTTCTGAAATACCATTCATCAAAACTTTAGGTCTGTTTATTTTGAGGTTTTATTATGCTCTGGATGATAAAAATCCTAGTCTATTTTTCAAACATTGAAGCTTTCAAGCACCAGTATTTCAATAAAGCTGTCTGTTTAGAAGCTAATTTGTCTGCAGATAGCAAAATAACCTCTTTCCAAATGTTTCTGGCTATTTATTCATATAAACTGAAATCTAGTGCAACTGCAGAGGTTATGTCTTCCAAGAGCACCTGTGAACTGTCTTTGTGCTGTACCAGTTTTAAGATTTGTCACCCAAGATTGAAGTTTATATTACACTTAAGCAATATGATTAAGTGGGAGGAAGGACTGTGGGCCAAGCTTTTTGAAGCTGTTTTGTGTAGTTCCATTGCACTCAGGCTAGCCAAGAACAGCAGAATTGTTGTAGCCTCAGTGTATATAACACAACTCTGGGAATTTTACTAATTGATGCCGAATTCCTATTAGTCACAAGGGTCTGTTCTGGCAGCCACAGAAACCTAGCGTATAAAAGACATTCTGACCATTGACTTCTTTAGAGAATTACCTATTCCCAAGTAAGAGTTTGTGAGGAACAGGTGAAGCAGAGACAGTAATCAACCTCTACACCAGCTACCACCTAAGGATTTTTGTTCCATTAAGAAAATCTTCCAGCGCCAAAATCTCCCTGAAGGTCCCTTGAGCTGTGATAATGGCACAAAAAGATAAGAAAAAGACTTTGTCCTTCCTCTTCAACAGTTTGAAATACTTCTGCTGTAATCATTTCTAGAAAGGCTGCAAATGAGCAAGTAGAAAGGCATCATTAATGTGTCTAACTGATCTCAAAATACGGTTTGACTAATCAGGGAAAGTTTTAATGTATAGCAGCTTTTGTAGCACCAGCAGAAGGCAACTGGCGCTATTACCCATTCCACAGGTATGATTTTTCTCTGGGATCATGTTTCTAATGGATGAGATACTTTTCATGTTACTCATAATACATATGAGCATCATCATTCTTTTATTACTTATCTAATGATTTGTCATACAAATTAAATAATACTGAAATACCCAAATAGGACTGAAAAGAGCTGGCTGCGCCAGTGAATTCATACCGTTGTCACAGGCAACTATGTCATATGTGCCTTTATACATAACTTGAACCAAGAAAGTGACGGAGCTCTATTGTAAAGATAGTTAGGCGGCTTTCTTCCTCCACAGCACCTCCTAGAAAGGTAGTCCATAACCTTGTTGAGATACTTAAACCCAAATTCCTAGTTTTAAATATATTCAGGATACTTTAGACTCAGTTATTGTTGTCCTGATATTACATATAAGAAGACAAAAGATTAGGAGGCCATCCATTCTAATATGTAGTCCTTGCCAGTGATCTGTAGCGGATCATCTTGCCAGTGTATGGCAAGGATACACCCTCTGCATTTCCATATTCCATGATTCTGGAGCTCAAGCTTCTTGCTGTGTATGCCCTTGCTCTCTCCTATGTGAGAGCATCTAACTAGGGGAACAAGTTTTACATATGGTCCCATACTCATTTGTATAGAATCATGGAATCAGCTAAATTGGAAAAGACCTTTAAGATCATCAAGTCCAACCATTACCCCGGGACTGTCAAGACCACCACTAAACCATGTCACTAAGGGCCTCATCTACATGTTTGTTGAAAACTTTCAGGGATGGTGATTTCTGGTATATCCAGGTTTAATTCTTACCTGGGACAGAACACTTCATGTTCTATTTTTCTCACTCTGCTCAGCAGAACTGACTAAAAAACTCACACCTCTCCAAGGGTACAAAGTCTCAGTTCACTTTCTTTCATATTCCTCTCTCTCCATCTACACTTACTTTTTGTTAGGTAGCTTGTTCTTTTCAAAAGAAATTTTCTTCTGGTTGTTGAATTAACTTTTTGGCCAAGTTAGAGAGCTGAATCTGCTGAATGCATGAGAGTTTGTGAGGCTCCTTTTAGTAGCCATGAATTATTTTATCTGCTGAAGCTGTAACACAAAACTGCACCCCTAATTACAAATTTCATAGAAAAGTCAACAGCTTTTTTTTGTAATGTGCAATCTTTTGTCATGGTTTTAACAGCAAGCAACTTTTGCAATATTGAGCAATTTTATTAACAGACAACTTCAGGAATCCTTCATTCAAAACTGTCAAAGTATTTAGACACATGAAGTATTGTAGAGCTAATAAATGAGTACTCTGAAGAACAAGAACTAATTTACCCATGATTTAAGAGGTTTGATGCCTTCGACTTCAGCTGTTACAGGATTGGTTAAACTGTTGTGAGAGTTCAACTAAATCAGAACGGGGAGGTTTCACCCTCAATTCCTTCTCCCATATTCCCACTCCTTTTTTGTTGTGTGCTCCTGCTCCTTTCTCTGCTCACTGAACCCTTCTAGTAAAGTGATTTAATTAATAAATTGAGAAGAAACTATACCAGTTAGTCTTCTCCCAGGATGATAAGTTCTATGACTCATGGGAAACTACAACAAGGTCTACAGCTTCTTTAAGAAGGAATGTTGCAAATATGAGGAAGATAGGCATCATGCCCTTTTAGCAACAACAAACTGAAGAATTGGAATTTCTTGTCTCATGAAATTGAAAACTAAATTTCAGCATATTCCTAAATTTCTTGAGACATCTGCCATTTACTGTTACAGCATATTATCTGTATAACAATGGAATTGTATGCTGTTTCAACTTAGATGTCTGTCAAATTTTTCAGACAATAAAACACTTCAGCAAGAAAAAGAAGAGATGAAAAAGAAAAGAATGCATCTCTATTAATTTAAAACTTAACCTTTCAATGACTAAATTAGGAAAGTATTTTACCGATCTAACATTCTTGCATTATTTTTATTGCCCTTGTGGAGGAGCTCAACTGAGGTATTCAGAGGAAGATTTTTGTCCCTACAAACTGGACTTCATATTCTAAGAGACAATATAACACTATGAAATATGTTCTATCAGATGAGATAGAAAAAATGGCAATCATACAACCAAGTTCGTATTTTACTTAGAGACATAATAAATAAGTACATATATATCTTTGATTAGGATGCATTTTTGCATTACACAGAGTTGATCTAAGAGCATGTAGCCACTAGAAAAAAAAACACTATTAAATACCTTAATTTTCCAGCATTTCCTCAATCTGAATAGATTTTCCCTGCAGTTTTGCAATTGCTAGATCTGACATAAGGGAAATGGTGGGACAATACTACGTACACTAGAGAAAAGATTTGTTTAGCAAGGAAATGGGAGCAGAACTAACTCTTTCAGTGTCAGATCACCCTTTCACCAGAATAATATCATACTCCACTCTAATGACAGCACATACACACATGCCTTTCATGAATACCTTTAGCATAGAATTTGGTGGTTGCCACTGATGACCTGTCTGTGTTGCCCTCTTCTGTGTATTGCCTGTTACACAATTGTGTGAGGAACCAATTCAGAAAATCAAGCTGGTCAAAAAGAAACCCAACCAGAAGATGATTAATTGATAGGTTTTCCACTGTTGTCAGTTCCCTAAACTGCCACAGTATGGCAGTGTGTCAAGGAGACAAATGTAATTCCAAAAAAAATGAGCTTAAAATGCTTTGGAACCACAATTTCAAATGAAACATGTCCTCATTAACTTCTTTCTAAGATACAAAAAAAAAAGTCAAAGAAGTTTTTTCTTTTTGTATTTCCTAATTTGTATTCCAGTTTAGCAACCTCAGAACTATTTAATTTGATCCTGTAGCTGACTCAGGGAAAATTATCATGAGAGAAGAGAATAATCTAAATGTTGCTGTCTACAGGTATTTTCCCCAGTCCAATTCCTGTTTGTCTTGTTCTCCTTCACCCATTGTACTGTCTCCGACACTTGTCTGATTCTTGCATTGAGTTGATTCAGCTCACTAATGTACTAGGAAAAGAAATATCCAATGTACTACCTGGGAGAAAACATATTGATTGAAGCTGCTACTTCAGGACAAATGCTAGATGGAAAGTATCACATGTAGCACTCCTCTCTGCTACAGACCCTGAATTACATCATGTATATATGGGCACATACAGCACTTTCTAACCACTCCACTGCAGATGTGTATATAGCAGCCACTGCACAGGAGACAAGCTGGTACTATCTTACCCCTGCTCGAGATTTAGAGAAATGGATAAAAAGGTATAAGGAATGGCAGTAGTTTAATAGTTACAAGTACTGCTATGGATCAACAATCCATTACTGGGATACAAGAAAACCACGAAGGTCATAGCACCTCTGAGGCACAATCCCTTCCTTGCGCTGCTCTTCAGCTGATGCCGCTGAGATATGCTCCTGGCTCAGCTTGGGTTATAAAAGCACAATCTGACCCATTGCCTTCTCACCAGGGAGTCATCAGCTTACTACAACATTGTACCAGTGAAAAAATTCCGTTGTTTTTTTTTTTTTTTTTTCTCTCTTGAGAAATAAATTCAAATGACAGCTCTATTGTGCCAAGATTATTTTGGAGATGCTATTTTACTTGTATCCTACTCAACATGAAGACTCTTGTTTCTCAAAACCCCCTCTAGACCTAGAATACACACTGACGTATCTGCTTATGAAAACATACAAAAAGCATAGTTCATAAAGATATTATCTCTCTTTTTATTTATTTACAGATTTACTTGGCACTTACTGGCCTAATGTAGTTATTTTAGGGACATACTTAAATATAGTATTGATGGCCAACATTTCAGATAGAATTATTGGCATTGCTACAGTTATATTGTGCTTCCAACATACACAGCTTTATTCTCTTGTATCCATAGCTTCCAAAAGCTTGCTCAAACATAAATAAGAAAAAAAGAAAAAAGTTTTCTGTTTAATGTAAATGAAGACATCAAATACTGTTTTTCCATACTTGACTATCTTCAACCACATGACCAAATACTAATAAAAATAAACATAGTTTCCCCCTCCCCCCCTTTATTTTTTTTACTGGAGTGGTTCCCTGCTTATTTTATTTTAGGCATGTTCCGTCCATGGCTAGAAATCAGGCATGACAGTGGTCTGACATGAAATTTTTGTCCATGGAGAAATCAGGCATGACCATGGTCTACACTGAATGTGTTTTAAATGTTTTATACCACTGACAAATCATTAACATCTGTTAATAACTCACTCAGCTGCTTTGTTAGATTGTTTAGAAAAATTCTCATATACACCATAGATGTCTCCAACTCATAGCCTATGTAACCTTTCCCAGCTGCTTAATCCTTATTTAAAATATTACTTTAAAATGCATACATTGTTAAAACTACCTCATTTCTTTGTCTCCAGACTACTTTTGCAACTGTGCTAGCATCTGTTTATTTCCACTCCCCAATTCCCATCTTAAATACTTATTTTCAGCACATATTTTTCTTGTAAATACAATCCCATGTACTTTCTCACCTCCTAGCCCTCCACTTTCTGCTCTGGACTCTTGCTCTCATTCCACTCTATCCCTCATGGTTTCAGTTGACTCATTTTATTTTAAATACAGATTAATACAGAGAAAAGATTATCTAAAAAGCTTCCTGATTATTTTAACTACTTTAGGCTTATGAGAAAGAAAATGGAGGCATACCCATGCATCTAAAATGTCTAAGCGGAATAAAACAAGGGAACGGGGAACAATGTACAATAAAAGGAGTGGAGGTAGTTGGTAGAGATGAAACTGAACAATGGAAATATTAGAATATCTGAGAATAATTCCTGGCTGTGAGAAGCAGTAGACTATGTAGGAATCTCTCAAGGGAATTAGAGGGACCTTGTCACCTGTCATGTTTTAAAATAAGCTGCACAAAAGCTGTGCTTTGAGGCCAAACAGCTAACAGGAACATTCGGAGAATAGAGGAGAGGGAAAAGAAGAAGAGACAGAGAGGCTGCTGAACTCAGGGGGATGGGGATTTCTGAGCACTGGCAGTGGCAGGAGGCAGGACATGATGGATACAGGCTGTAACACCTCATTTGGGAACTGGCTGTGATTTTTAGTGCTTGTTCTACTGACGTGGTCTCCAATACAGCCCTGAATAAAATGCAAGCAGTTCTGGTACCAGTCCTCATTGCCATGAACTAGCAGATGAATAGGTGAGCAGATGTCCCATGTCCACACTAAATAAGTCAGATTCATAAATGACGTACAGGATAGTCCATGTTACTTTGAGTGCCAAGTCTCTTACCGTTATTTCTTTCTCACTGCTACAGTAGAGGAGGTACTGAGGCAATTTACATATCTCAAAAAAAAATACATTACCATAAGTTACAGCTTTTGTAAGAACAAGCAGTGACAGAACAAGGGAGAATGCCTTTAAACCGGAAGAGAGTTGTTGTGCTTTAAGCCCAGCCAGCAACCCAGAACCACACAGCCGCTTGCTCACTCCCTGCCTTCCTCCCTCTGCTTCCAGAGGGATGAGGAGGAGAATCAAAAGAATGTAACTCTCACAGGCTGAGATAAGAACAGCCCAATAACTAAGGTATAGCACAAACCACTGCTGCTACCACGAGTAATAATAAGGCGAATAACAAG
>JASSUY010031101.1:0-21667 GCA_032466535.1 Forpus xanthops | reverse complement strand
TCAGGGTTTCTAATTCACATAAACATCCTGATTATCTGCAGAAATACTGAAATACTACAAAGAGAATCCTAGTATTTTTACACTCTCTTATTTCTTTGGTAGATTCTAGCTAGAGAAGCAGCCAATAGTACAATGAGCATATTTTAGAGGGCATTTAGTCCTCTCCTTTCAGTGCACTTCCACACAGTGCAACGAAAAAACAATTATTCTGTTGTATTTGTAACCCATGGCATGTTTTTGCTCCATAATTACAGTTTAAAAGCTCTTTTGTCACATTTGCCTACTCTGTCTAGAAGAGGGTTATTTGTAGCCACATATTATGAAAATAAATATTTTTATAAAATTAAGATAAAAACAAAAGGAAGGAAAAAAAAATCCAAAACAAAACCCAGAGCTTTCTTGGATTTACACTGCAACTGCACTATGTGCAGCCCATGAAATCACAAAATGCAGTCCACACTGCTCTTTTGAAATTGCATCATGAGGACACAGTTAATCAACTGCAGGTTTTTCCAGTGCTAGAGAACTTAAACATGAAGAAACTTCACTTTCTGTATCAATGAAGATGCTGTACCAATACAACAGAATATGACCGTGTACATTTATTTTAAAATGTGTCAATACATAGATGCAGATTATAGAGAGGAAACCCTCATGCTTTTGTCATATTACGTGTTCTGCTACTATAGTTGCTAGGAAATGTTTACATGAACTTTTAAAGTACTGGACATCCAAATACAAAAAGAATATTGTGCTATGACATTAGAATGAAAGCCAAATGTAAATTAAAGGGACCTGAATTTGGCAGGTGTTAGAAATTTCAGGTTGTTACAGCTCATAAGTGAATCAAGAAACTGAAGATAATTTTTGGTATGGCCAGAGAAATGGCACAGACAACACGTAACTCCATGGTATCATCATGCCATGCAATCAAATGGAATTTTTCTTTTATGGTATTTCAGTTGTCTAAAAGGGCATCTACTATTCATTAAAAAACCCAGATTAAATGGCAGAATGCTTAACTGAGATTGAGGAAAAGCTTGAGAAAAGAGGTCTCTGGCAGTCTGATTTGATGATGCGCAAATTCAGTTTCTTTCAAAGAAAGAGATAGGATTATTCTAAAATGAAGAAACAATGTATGCTGTAGTTTTAACAAAAGTCCACAGTGACTTGAAATGGGGATATTATGAAGCAGTTCTGTTGTTTGATCACAAATAACAGTGTCACATGAGGAGATGATGAAGCTGCATTTATACAGTTCCTTTTCAATTCCTTTTATCCCAAAGGATCTTGACACTCTTTATAAAATCTACATATGGTATGTCTATGAATAAAAAAAAAAAAAAAAAGGCACACAGGAACAGAAATCACTTTGACCAGCACTGCAAATCAGAGCATCTGTTTAACAGTATACATCAATACTGTTCTTTAATTCAGGGAAGCATTTAAACTGGAATAATATATCTAGCAGGAATTATTAGCCCGTGTGCCCTTATTAATTCCTAACAGACTGTATGTAGAAATAAAACAAAGGGAAAATTACAGAGCTTGGATTACATCCAAATTATTGTAAAATTGATATAAGTTCTTATTAAAAAAATTTGGATCTGTAAGAAAATATTCAAAACATTTTAATACTGAGATTCAAATGCTAAAACCAGAGTATAAGTGACAAGATGCACGGAAATCCTATGAAAAATTGTGTCAAGGGCTACTGATACATCAAGTAAAACTAATCTCAGAGAAAAGCCTTGAAATTTCATTGAAATAAGGACACTAAGTTGAGTTGGTATGGGGTTACTTTTACTATTTTTCTTTCTTCAAACTGAAAAATCCCTTTCTCAGGAAACGATTGGTTTCAATATATTTTTATACTCTACTTTCAGATGACAATGGATGTTGCACTCTACTTTTTCAAACCAAAACTTCTGTTTTCCTAGTTCAAAATTACTTAAAAGTAGTTGAAAAGGACAAAACAAAAGGAATTGAAAACTTTTAAATTAACTCAATGAAGAATTTCATTGGCTAACACTCATTGTTTTTCCAACAGTCTTCTGAGAGTTGAACTGTTCATTCCAATAGGGAATTGTTTGGTATCATGATAATCTTCCCAGGAAAAGAAGAGTATTTTTTGCTTATATCTAAATGTTACAAATCTAACTGAACAATTTGCATCAAGTAACGTGAACTTAACGTGGCCTGATGCGAACCAAGTGAGATATGGTCATTTGGAAATGATAACATGTATAAGGACAATGAACTCTTCCTTAAACCAATGTTTTTCAGAAATAGGCTCCACTACTGCTCACTCAAACAAAAAAGCTAGAAATCAAAGAGGAATTAATGATATAAAGGAAGTAGCTCTTGCAAAACAACAGATGGAATGAGATCAGAAACACATGTAGTAAGCTGAACTTTTTTAATAAGACCAAAATGACAGCATTGGAACAAAGGAACAAAATGGATAAACATACACAAAAATCAGCAGAACATTTCTTAACAAGAAATGGGTCTGTAATGCAGAGTCCAAATCTGGACTTAGATTCCAAATTATTTTCTAAATTTGGAGCTTTAGATTCCTGATGTTGGTCTAGATTTTGACAGAAAGAGTAAGCAAACCATAAAATCTCTACCATGACTAGATCAAAACTTTCCTCAAAGTTTCTAAGGTGAATCATTTGCCTATTTTTTTTTAATGCTGATACTGTGGATCACACATAAGATGAAAAGTCAGTTCACATGAAAATTATGATCTAATGCTGAACTGTGTGAAAAAAGTATTAAACTAGAAGCAACATGGACTGCATCTTCCCCAGATTCTGCCAAAGGTGAGAAACAGCTTTAACAAAAAAACAGGGAGGTAAAATAGGTTCATCAGGAAAACAAGCTATACGTATTAACTTCTCCTGATAAATTAAAGCAAATGCTTTTGAAAGAATGCCACTTTGGTCTCCTTAGGCATTACTTTCTAAATTACACATCCCAGCGTAAAGCTGTGTAATGAAGACACAATTATGTCTGAAAATAGTAGAAACTGTTTAAATATAGAGAAAAAAGAAATTAAAGTCATGTGGAATGTCATTATTTGAATTAACCAGAAAAGTATTAAAACATTACCCAGTAAATGTATGTTTAACTTGTTATGACACAAGTCACCCTGGTGATTTTCCTGATAAAATAATAAACTAGACTTTCTCCATAATAAACTAGATGTTCTCCAAGTCATTTAGATGTTAGTTTACTTATGATAACATTTACCACTCTTTGAATACATTGCCTTGAAGTAAAAACCCCTGAATTCTCAAGTGGTATGAACTAATTTATCTGTAACACAGATCTGGAGCACAATTTTCTATTAGTTTGACTTGAGAGGAACCTTTTTTCTTTCAAATATTTGTCTCAAAATGTACAGTGATGTCAAATTACTGCCAAAATGAAAGTGGTAAGTAAATGATTCATCTAATCCACATAAGATTTTTCCTGTTCACAGGGCTTTCAGACACAAATCTTTTCAGATGCATTATGTATTTGAAAAGTTTTGGTGGTCTTGTTATTTATTTATTTTTTTTGCTATTACTTGAAAGCACTTAATCATATATTGATTCATATGTGGTTCTTATTAAATTCTGTCATGTAGACAACTGTTACAGAAAGTTACAAGGTATGGTTTCCATTTCCTAACTACACAATACAGAGTCACATCCAAAATGGCTATTCTGCTTCAATATATATGTTTCAACAGTTTGCATGAATACTTGCACAGGCAACTCTGAAATTTGTTTTCAAGAAGAACAGAGTCTGTAAAATTCAGTTTTATAAATATTGGTGATAATTAAGGAGAAAGAGAAAGCATGTGTAAAGAAAAATGACTTATAAATCCAATGAAATACTAGTCAAAATTTTATTTCTAGTCATATTTCTAATTTTGCAGTATCTCTCTTGGTTGCATGCATTTTTTTTTTTTAGGTATGACAATGTAATAGGAAGGAAAATTATATATTAGTGCATGTAGCTCAGAAATTATCAAGCTCTTGAAAATATCAGTTTTATGCCAGCAACCCAGTAGTAGGGAACTTAAAAAAACCCCAAACATTTGTTTCCCAAAAATTCAAACTGTTCAAGGCTATGGGACTACATTAGAACATAATCTGAAGCCATCAGACATACCACAGTAACATCCTTCAGTTATCAGTCAGGCTTGCTTGACTGATCCCTCAAACAACATTAGCCTTCTCCAGACAACTGTCTATAATTCTCTCCTGTTCACTTACCAACTACACCTGTGAGCTGCTGCATACATAATAATTTTCCAACAATAAAACTTTATTAAATTCTTAATTTTGTACATTTGCTTGAGCCAAACATCTGCCTCCAAGACATAAAGGATAAACTGTAGCTGGAAAAAAACTTTACTATTTTTAAGTAATATAAATGTCAATGTCTTATTCTATGTATAATGATATAACATACACTTTTGCCATCCTTTTTGGTAAGTCTGACAGAAGAAAATGAGATTATAGTCTGCATTACACTTAATAAGCAAAAAATGGTCCAAAATAAGTAAAGACAATTCTTTATCCAGACAAAACCATTTTTTCCTCACTTTCCAGCAAAGAAAGATCTAGGTTTCTTACTTGAAAAGTAGGCCTTCTATGTCTTAACTGTATCTGCGCCAGAAAAATATTATTTGTTACTGCTCTCCCTGCTCATACATAGGCACACACATAACTTCTTACCAAATTCTGTAAAACTTTTACTTAAGAGGACAAGGACAGAGACTGAGTACTTTATTCTACAGTGGCTAAATTAATCATAAGGGTAACAGATAAATAAAACAGCTAACAGAGACTCCGGTATGCTGAGATATCAAAAGTTTAGCACCATTTTTTTAATTTTGCTTCATCAGAAATTATACCAATATATCTTGCAATTGAGAGAAAAAGCTTTAGTTCAAAGAATAAGTGGGATACATATTGCTAAAAGAATGAAGCATAGCTATATCCATCTGCCTAGCCTGCTCACATTAAGTTCTTAAAGTAATATCTTTGGTGTTATGAAAGATAACAAAATTAAAATATTTTCAAATGCACATTTAACAAAAACAGTCCATTAAGCATATGGCTTGTTATAATAAGTTATAATGTGTGTATATATATATAGTTCCCCCTTAGTGTGAGGAGACAAACAAGCCTAGCATTGTTACTGTAGAATAATAGAAAATTACTAAACTCAGAAAAGATATTGCAAAACATGGTCACAAAAAAGCCAAACCATTTTGTAGGGTTTCAAAACAATATCTGACAGGGACTTCATTTTCTTCAATTTTTATTAAAAACATACACACACATACACACAAGACAATGAAGCAAAGACGCTAAGCCACCATTCCACTAAATGCGAGCCTTTGGCATTTTCCCTGAACTCCTTCAGAATGCTAAGGTAGACTGAAATTCCACTAATCTGAAAAGGCCATGGGACTTTTTCCAACAAACAAACACTTTATAGAAAAAATGTCAGGAAACTCAGAACACCATAAAAGTCAAGCAACAAATTGTGCTTTTACATATCCTTTCATCTAAGCATAAGGAAAAAACAAAACAAAACCCAAACAAATCACTGAAACTGCAATAGCTGGAATTGATCAGGAAATGACAGATTATCAATACCAAGTTGGAAAACTGTTAAGTGCACTGCAGTACTTAGAGGCACTGCAACAAAGAAATAAAGTAAATGAAAATGCATGAGAAAATATTCTGAATCCAAAATTCAGAATTAAAATTAATGTTTCATTTGAACTTCTTCAAAGCCATCAAAGAATTAATCTGCTATAGTAAATTTGGACCATTATGAAGTGAAATGAAGTGGAATGATATTAGGAACATGGAATGGAATGATGGATAAGATAAAGGATATTCTATTCTTGGTTGTGTCACTGCCTTCCAAAATGTAAGTATTTTCAAGTGCTAACATCTGCAAAGATCAGCAGAAAAGTTACTGCAAAGTCTGTCTAATACGTCTGAATACCTCTATACTAACAAAATACAGGGAAATTATCGCTTGGGTGCTGCCCACTTCTGCAAAGTGTTGCAGCTAATTCAATGGAAAAGTTAACTTCTCTTGAAGTTTCTTCAGATAAATTTGCTTAATGGCTTTTTTACTTTATTCAGTCGCTTGGCTTCACCATGATCCATAATCTGATTTCTCCTGCACACCTACTGTACTTTCATTTTTTCCTGCTTTTGTTAATTCCACTGTTTATGTACTCAGATTTCACATTTAAAAGGTTCTTAGTTGTTATTTTTTTAACATTGATCCAGCTTCACAAACAGCCCTGTACACTCTTTAATGCTTTCCATTCCTGGGTCTCAGATCTGATTAGCATTTTCACTGCTAAAAGTATGACAAACCCAGCAAAATCTGGAATAGAAATGGGGAAATATGTCCTTGGATTCTGCGAGTCCACTGCAGGCGTGGTTTCTATCAGAAAGCTGAATACATTGGTTTACTGCCAATTTATCAGAACAGATGTGCAGTTAATGCTTTTTGCAATATATGATATGTAGCATGTCTTAAATCATGAATGATTCTAAGGGTACATACTAAGTTCTTTCAACCAAGACTGGAGGCATGAGGATGTGTGGTATGACAACCTCAAAGCACCAAAGACATGAGAAGTAAATCTGATGCCGCATTTATATTACAGAACATGACTCCTGGTTTAGTACAAAAACAGGAAGAGGTAAAAAAAAAAAAGCTTGAGAGCTACAGGTGAGTTATAGCACAATCTGCCGAAATGAAGTCATAGAATCATAGAATAGTTAGGGTTGAAAGGACCTCAAGATCATCTAGTTCCAACACCCCTGCTCAGGGCAGGGACACCTCCCACTAAACCATGCCATGAGGACCACATGACAGCAAAGCAAGATAAAGGTTTTTATTTTAAATTTGGTCTTGTATTTGTTTTATTTGTACCCTGCCTTTTCCAAGGCTTTAATTTCAATCTTTCAATGTTAATTTTGTTAATAGCAAGGTCTCAGTGCTACCTGGAAGGGCAGACAGGACCCTTGAAACTTCCAGATGTATTGTCTCCATATGAATCAGTATATTCCATATCATGAAAGAATACAGAAGAAATGCCTGAGTCACTCTGGGAGTTAAAATCCAAGCCCTGAGGAACACCTACAGCCCCCTCAGCATCAGTTAATACAGATGGAGCCTGCATTACTGTCTTCTAGGGCTGGGTATTTTCCTCCTGCAAAATGCAAGCTGCAGAATAGCGTATCACAAGATCTTAGGCAAACTACACAACATGATTTAAACAGAAGACAAAAATACACCCTTAACAAGCTCACATGCTGGCTAACTGGAACTAGAATCTTTAGTCATAGTTGACTGCTTCAAGCATATTTCAGACACCACAGCTGTGGTCATATCAAGATATCAAATACATCAAATATCATCATATGTTTGGGGCCGATTCACCTCATAGTGAAGCTTTTCTGCCTAGGTGATTGAGAATTAGATAGAACTCCAGGAGCAGTATATGGCAATTACTGGCATCACATGCATCATATATGCCATGGAAAGTTTTCTCCCTATTGTAGGCTTCTGCATCCTGGTTTGTTTTTCATGGGTAGAAAGACTCACGAATTGATATGAAAACTATTCAAGAAACTAGAAACACAATTATTATTTTTCCATTTCAGTAATCAACATTAAAAAAAACTTAATTTGCCCACATTTTCCAGGTCACTTAATAAACAGAAATATTTGGAAAACAAAATAGGGATGGATAAAAAAAGATAAAAGCATTAAGTTATAGACAGAAGATGGAACATGTTAGTCTACTAAAAATTTTTTAAAGCTATTTTGGAGGTGATATGATATTTCCCAACAGCATATACATGTACTACTGCAGATGATACATACAGCAAATTAAGTACATCTCTGCTCATCTATAGGATTTTGTTACAACATCAAAAATACATGTCATAAACCAGATTTAGCACCTTTAGATGACCTCCAATCAGGAACGTGTCATAGTATCCAAATTCCATCTGTCAAATGCTGTAGATACTGGTAAGTAAATATAAAAGCCATTAAAGGCACAAGTTACCCTGTGAGAAATGCTAGCATTTTATTTTCTGATAGCTCTCAATTTGGATATCTTCCAAAGTCAACAAAACCTGTTCAAGCAGAATTTTACCTTGTTTTCACTACATCAAGGGGATGCATCAGGCAGATTTCTACAAGACCTATAAAACAATAATAAAAAAGGCTTAATTAACATTTGTACAAATAATTTGATTTCCATTGAATCAATCAGTTTTTGAAGTTTGAAAAATAAATATCTAAAAATATCATTGAGGATACAGTACTTATATACTCTGCATATTAAATACTGTCAGTGATTCTAGACAGTAAATAGTGCTAGCTGTTCATTATAGCAGGGAAAGTGAGGACTTAAGCTAGGTGATCAATTTAATCAGTTTTTGCTCCATTTTATGACTGAAACAACAAGAACATTTGATTGCAATCATAAATAAATACATTAAGTCTTGCTGAAAGTACTGAAGGATGGGGGTCCAGGTTGACTTGTCATATAAGAGTAATCCCTAAGGACACCACAAGACAGTGCTGGGGTCTCAAATGAACTTGATGTTAAGACGACAGCTAATTGCTGAGCTGCCCATCTGAGCTGCAGCCTTATTGTTTCTTCATCCTACCATGCTCTGTGTTGATACATAGTGCTGGCTTTCCCCTTCCTGCCTTCACTGCTCATCATGAGCATTTAAACTCACATGCTGGAGATTTAACATTCACACACGGAGAGTGTGAATAGGAAAGGGCAAATGCCGAGGAAAAACAGATCTGGAAGTTTGCACCTGCCAAAGCTGGCTTCAAAGTTGGTTCCGTTACTTTTTCCAGCCACCTGACACCTCATGGAAAGTCCAGAGGTTTACCACCTGCATTTTGCCCATGCTTCCCAGCACACCTTGCCCAGGGAGAACTTTCTTAGCTTCTGTATTTTTGCTCAGATTTTCTAGGCTTGTCTACTCCTCTGTCCATTTTATATATTACCCTCATTCAAAAAACCAAATATACACACAAAAGAGGTATTTATCAGGATCACAGAAAAAGTGCATTTTTGAGATGTCAATATACAGAGGTAACAAAAACAATTACACAAATCTGAAAGGATTTTGACATGCTGAGAAAATACATATCCATATGTCCAAGGTATTAGATTATCATGTTTTTGAACTCTCTGTGCCTGGGTTATTAAGACTCTTAAGCATCCATGGCCTCTTATCCACACTAATAAATTTAATCATACAACATGCAAAAACAGTTCATGAAGACTGTAGTTACTCTAATGACTGAAAGCATCTATTTCATCTATTTATTATTACAAAAAGAATAGTTACAAACTTTTTGCAACACAGAATGTGTACTTTGGTGATTTAGGGCTAAACTTCTAAAAATCTTAATTGATGCAAGCATTCTTAGTCAAGCTAAAATATCTACAAATTCCTCTCTTTATGCATACCATACACTCCCAATGAATTTAAGCACATGCTTATGTTCCACTAGATGCTCTCTTTGTTCAGATATCACTGCCTTAAGGTCCAGATCATGTCCTCTTATTTTAATGACACAGAATACAGCTGAACTCAGTTATCACTAAAGATAACAGTTTCTAATACCTAAGACAATTTATTACACACTAGGCTATCAACTATGTTCTCTGCCTAAGCAAGGCAAAGAAATAAGTCTAACACAAAGTGAAAATCTCATTTTGAAATGTTCCACACACAAGCAAACTAATGGAATTTGCAGTTTGGCTCTATTCTCTGGCAGATGTGATGGAGAAAGGCTCTTGGTGCGGTTCATGCAGGCACCAGCCTCTGCCTGGGTAACGTAGTGCTTGATACTGCAGCTTCAGAAACTTGAGTTATTTTTTTTTCATTAATAAATATAAAACTAAGGAAGCCTTAAAGTTTCCAATTTCAGTTATTTTAGAACTAATGAGTTTAATGTTTCAATAGGAAAACTGTGGGGTTTTTAAAGTTCATATAAGAAAAAAATAAATTGCAAAACATTATCTACATTCTATTTCAACTTTAACGAAACTTTCTGAGTAATACAGGTACTTAGATAAGAAAGTCTTTTAGACTGAACCAAAGCATTAGCAGAGAGAAGATTCTCATTACAGTCAAAGGAAAGTTAGCCAATTAAAGCAATAGTCTTTAGCTCAGCCTATAATAAATGCCTATATTTAAAAATAGCCATCTATTTTCTGCTGGATATAATTTATATATTGAATACATATATTACTGATAATTGTTATATATTTCTCTTGAGGAAGAATAATCTATTTATATAACAACAAGGGACTACAAAAGCTTTTGCACAGTAAAATACGAGTAAGTTTTGGAGTTAGTAATAGAAGAAGACCATAAAATATATGCTAAAATTTTCAACTAAATGTATTTGAACAGGAGTGTACATGGAAGTTTGTGAGGACGTTAAAATGTTTAAACTGAATTCTTGACATAAAATACTTTTGAAGAGTTTCAATTTAACATACTTAATTTTCCTTGTTTTCTATCATCCCCTCCAATGCTTAAAGCTTGCAAAACATAAAACTGGCCAGATAACTGCTTACACCTAGTTTCTTGACACTGTGTCTAATGACAGCATCAGGCTAATATTTGTGACCATTGTTTTGTCATATTTTCTTTCCACTCCATGCAAAATTTTTTTGTTTTTCAGTTCTGGATAAATGGAGAACAACATAGGTGGTATCAGTCAAGAAATATTAATATCAGTATTAATGAGAGTAACTAAAAAGCATGCAGTTTAATATTTGTTTTATTTTTCCCAGAAAGTAATAGGTAGCATCGTTATTTTTGACCAGGTATATGTACTGCTGTAACTATTGCCAGCAATAACTTCTATTTTACTAAAATAAGGCCAAATTATGTCACAAAAGGTAACATAGACTGTAAGTTTTCTAGCCTGTTTCTGTCCCAAAAACTATAAACTACCCCAACAGCTGTGAACAGGTGCTTTGTGAGCTGCAGTTGAGTGTTTTGGTGCTGGCAGGGGGACAGAGTGTAAGAGTTTTTTCCTCTCTAACTACCACTCTCCTTTTCCAAGCTTGACTGCCTCCCCTCTCTTTTCCTCCACCTTTTTTAACCTTCTATTCCATCTTGTTTTGGTAGATAGAGCCTACAGTAGGGGGCCAAGCATGAGGCCAAGGGTTGTTCACCCTATTCTGTTTTTGCAGAATTAATGTCCATTTTGGGAGAAAAATGTACAGTACTAGAATTTGGCTCTATTTTCTCGGTCCTCATAGGATAATTTTTAATTCAGGCATTTTTCCAGCAACTGAATCAGATGAATTCCAAGGTCCTTGGCAAGAGATCTGTTTTGATAACTTCAAGATTCTATTGGCTATCTGCCTTTCTCAGTCTTTCCTTTGTCTCATCATTTAATTACGCACTAAGTTTTAGGCGGTATATAGATACTTGACTTCACTAGACAGAACTCTTCAAAAGATGCTAGGATTATGACACAGCTCTCAGAAGAGCATCAAAGGAGAGCACACTGTGCAAGACACTAATGGAACAGCTACAAACACAAGCAACATTTTTCCATTTACTGTAGTAGTCATGCAAATCATTACAACATCCTACTTGATAGCCTGCCCAGAAAGTGTGGTGGCCCTGGAAATTACAAGCACTTCGAGATGTGCTCAATAAAATGAAATATATTGCTCTTTCTTTAGCTAATGTTCATCAGCTTTACGACAAATTCAATTAGCATTATGAAAATCTAATTTGCTCAACAGCTATATCAGGATTCTATATATTTCACCTTGTCACACTGTAAAGACTACTGTTTACAAACTCTATTTTCATGACAAAATAGTTAACTATATATAGATTGTCCAAGACCATATTCTAATCATCCCATTGGGTCTCCATGGTGATGTCACATGCAAACTAACACAGAATGATTTATGATGGTCTAATTGTGTTTATAACAACTCAGATCCAGCTAGAGCCCAAAGGAAATATAGGAAAGAACAATTACTAGATCAGTCCAACATTTGTTGTCTTCTGGGTTGGAAAACATTCCTGTGAAAATTAGATACTAATCATAAAACAAGACATAATAAAAAACTGTGTTGAAGAAATAACCAGCTGTCATCATTGACATTCTCTGAGCATACACAAGTGAAATATCAACAACCAAGAAGGGAGTCCAGAATTTTATTATGTAAAACATTATGCTCAGTAACTGATCCCATGGAGAGAATAAAATGACAGAAAATGCTGACCCCCCAAAATGACTCTCCTCAGTAGAAAATTTTCCCTTTTCCAACTAATATCTTCCATTTTTAAGTTGCTCCCAATTAAAGATTGCATTACATTTCCCTCTACAAGATTCACATTTAAAATTTCAAACTGGCAGTCTTCATATACATCTCTTCAAACATTTTAGTGACTGGTGGGTATTCTGAGTTCTTTTGCTCTTTGTTCCTCTATCTATCATCAGATACACAAATCTTCTATCAATAATCATACACAGCATGAGAATACTATGACTGTTTAAAATGTGGTCTAATTACCTTTCTGGCAAAAGTGAAAGTGAGACTTCAGCAGCATAGGATTATAGCTCTTTTCATCTTCTGAAATGTTTCCATACTTGAAGAATGAAATCTACCTAACAATACTTGCTAAATAGTGCAGATAAAAATAGAATCATTATGACCATGGTGCTTCTTAGGGGACAAATTCTTTTCTTTAGCTCTTCTTTGACATTCAAAGCTATGAACTGAACTGTGTGAAGTGCCCATGATACATACTAACTTGTCTCTCAACATATACATGTTTTCTGCACAATACACCCTGAACAAAGATTCCAACATGGATTCAAGAGACGCAGAGCATGACCATGTGTTAGTTCAGACAACCCCCTACAGCGTAGAAGTCATTATGCACCCTCCTCCCCTTGTGTTACTCATTTCCCTGGAATAACACAGTAACTGGAGAAACAACAGAAAAGAGACTGGTCATAGAAAATACAGCAATAAACACATCAGGCACTATATATTGTATAGCTGGAACACTTGGTATTTATTTTGGCTTTTACATAGATATAGTTACAGTGTAAGAAATGTTCATAAATATTTCATGTGTACTATGCATTTCCTTCTGAGAATGTATGTCTGACAGAGTCATGTGTTGATCTTTGTATCCTAATGAAAACAACCACAAATAACCTCTTAAATCTGTTTGTCTGGTGGCTAAAACTTTTTACTTGACAAGAGAAGGCATGGTACTTCTTCCTGATTGAAGCATAAAAAAAAAGTATCCTGCAAACAATTCTACACTAATGAACTTCTATTAGTCTGCTGTCCCACACCATCTTCACAGACACATAAAGCTTGCAGCTGTTCTGCAAGGGTTCCTCTCCATCAGAAAAATCCACAAAATGCTAGGATAACTGCGGCAGCCAAGGCCCACTCATTTCTGAGGAAGGCAGTCATTCAATCTCAATTGTAGTATGCCAGTCTCAATTGTAGTATGTGTCAAACAGGCTCCAAGGAAAACTGTACAGCAGTATGTATGCATGGACTGTGCTAGAAAAGATCTACATGTTAGCCTTCACTTAAGAAAGTGACAGCTATTTTAACTCTTGCCCAGGATTGTATTTGGTGATGTGGTATGGGATTAACTAATGGTACCCTGGAGCTCCTCACAAATGTTAGTTAACCTTTTAAGTAATGAGCCAAACCAACGCTTTCCTTAGAAAATGTGGAGAAATGGAAAGTTACTCCAAAAAGTACTCCACAATGGCAATGTTGAATTCATGAGTCATTCTTCCTTAGAGACCTTGTCTACAGGAAGAAAATATACTAGAAAACATGTTAATTAAACAAGATGTTGAATATGATTTTTCCCTTGGTAATGGATAAGGATGTCTGTGTTTAAAAATGTGTTAGTTGATCACAATTAATCCCAGAAGGAGCTCTTGCTTTACCATCATTACCTAACACATTTTAAAAGGCATCTTTTGCATGCCTACAGAAGGAGGTGAGCTCATCATCTTGTTAGGTAACAGTGCTCTTTAACAGATGCAACCAATCAGTGTAGCGTTGCTAACTGGAAACTGAGGAATATCAGGGTTGGGACCAGTGATTATCTACCTTTCAAAAAAAAACAGGACCTCAGCAGCTAAAATTTCTGAAGTTTAGCCTGTAACATTTGTACTAGAAGTAGTCAGTGTCCTTGGAGCTCTCTTCTTGAAAGCAATGTAAACTAACATTTGCAATGCAGCATTTGTAATAAGGAATATATTGGAAGGTCTTAATGTTTGTCTGAAAGTTTCAGGTAGTTTGTTAAAAAAAAATATAAAAATAAAGGCTGTTAAAAACCCGTAAGATTATTCTTATATTTTAGTTGCCTTTTTGACTTACATTTATTGCATCTTTAAAATTAAGGTAAGTGGTCCTATCAACTATTGTATTTCCCTTTCACAGTACTAATAGTATTATATGGGCTTTTTTTTTTCCATTCTAACATATCCAAGCTGACACGTGCACTCAATGTGAGTGGAACCTGTGTAAGTATGCTAGCCAAAACCACAGGTCCTCAGTCCACAGTATGTACCTCTCATACATTTAGCAGAATTCTGTAATATATTTATTGATGTATGGCTTTCCCCTGGATAAAGAATATCTAGATTTAATGTTTAAAGTATCTGGGCAAACTGCTCAAATTTAGCAAAAATGCACTCATGGTTTGCTTTTCACAATGTTTTTGGCACAACTGGCCAATTCAGTATATTATGCTCACCAATAACCACTGCTACCAATAACCATATTTTTCTATTCACTGTTGCCTAGAATACAACTTACTGAATGTTTTAATGTGCTTCAATTAAATTGTTCAATGCTCATTTATGCTAAGAACTGCTTGCTGAGAAAAAGCAAAGGCTATCTTCCAGTTTAATGTGAATTTTTATTTGCCGCTTATTTTAAAATGAAAAAAATTATTCCTTGCTTCATAGACCTACCGACTTGATTATTCTTGTGTCTATGGCTTGACTGCAGATATACTTACGTATATGCCATTAGGCAAATCTATGGCAATTTGGAGCATCAAATTAAAGTTAAATCATGCATTGTTAAATACATTTGCAATAAGACTAGCAGGAAATACCATATCACTCAGGAAAAATCAGTGATTAGTCACAGAAGATCTAACTATGTCTACATCTCTTTGGAAGAAAGGTTCTCGAAAGCTCCAGCAGCATACAGCACTTTCATAGGCTATCAATTCCAACTGTGCTAGTCACACATAGAGCCTTTTTGAAGTAAAATGCCATGTAAAACCTTTCTGTATGCTAAGGCCTGTGAAATTTGCATTTACGGCATAGTCAAAAAGAGAGTTAACATGGACATTTTAAAATTCCAGGCTTTGCACACTTTGATTTTAAAACACGAAAGCTGTTCCAGTGGGAGTGAATACCACGGAGAGTTTGATTATGCAGTCAAACAATGCAATGTTTAGCTACTGACACAGAAGATACCGGAGCAAAACACAGCAAACAAACTAAGAAAAGGCAAATATTTTCTCTAAGTTCTTAAATATTATTGAGGCATTATAGAATGTCTCTCCAGAATTTACTGTTTAGAATGTTACAGGAATTTGCTTCACCTTAATTTCCATTTCAATTTGTATTTACAAAATAATAATAATAAAAATACTAAACTATTCTCAAAAAATACACCGAGTTGGAATCACAAATACTTCTGGCCAAAGTCATTTATTCCAAAATGACTAGCAATAAAGAGCTGTTTATATAGCCAACTGTTTTTTTTTTTATTTAGTCTTTCTACATCTTTTACTGATGTAGTATTGACATTAAAGCTTTGACTTATAAAATAAACACTTGCAATTTACAAACTTAAGTATCTGAGTCTCTAGACACAAGTGAAAGGCTACGTATCGCGTAAATTCTCCATAAATTTTTCAGCAAGTACTACATGCCATTATGTCACTCATATATGACATATTCTTTCCATCATGTGTGCCTGAAAAGGAAATTTTTTAAAAAAATGATTGAAGGGACCACTGAGGTCAGCACTGGGTTACACAGTGTTTGTGTCATTACAGCTTTAGGTATTTCAATGCATACTGAATCAATATTCCTGCAATGAAAATGTGTAACCAATATTTTCTTTGCTGTTATAGTAAAATGCTTCTCAATAAACCTGTTTTCATAAGAATTTTGCCCATTCATGTGTCCCAGAGCTGTTGTAATCTTCATTGCTAATGCTGATCTAAGAGCATAGACATTATTTTATTTCTTGACACATTTAAAGTTCTCTAATGAATAAAGCAAACAGCTTATGGCTGCTTGGACTGTCACTCGGTTGCCCCGAAGGGCTTTAATGTCTTTAAAATAGGCCTCCTAGTTTGTATTTAACTACCTTGTCCACAAAGGTCTGAGGGGTAGAGCAGATCAAAGATGTGCTGGAAACATAAAATGCAGCTGTCCTTCATTTACCTTTAATTAGCTACATCTGACCAGATTCTTTATGGCCTCTTTGTCACACATTCAGCAGTCTATAAGCCTTCTGACCTGTCCTTAAGGACTATAACTTTACAAGAGTTTCGGGAAAATGCAAATTTAAAATATTTGACAGAGGACTTTGAAAGAAATCCTTGGTCTCACTATGGAAATGCTACCCAAGGCAGTAGTATTTTGGATTTATCCAAAAAATCACAAATTTCTCAACATGTGTAGAGTCAAAATGGAATGGCTCTTGAGCTTGGAAAATAAATAATGTTATTTATGGTTCTTTGTGTACTACTAAACACCGCAATGAATAAATATCACATAACCAGAAATCCTAAAGAAAACTGAAATGCAAGCACCTCTGACTAGCACATTATGCTGCACTTCCAGGAGATAGGGCACTGACTTTCTGTAACGTAATGTCACAAACCTGCCCTACCATTTTTTTTCCATAGATCCTGTTCATTAGGAGATCCTTACTTTACACGGAATGCAAATCAGTTCCCAGTAGGATTTTGCTAAGGAGAAAGATTTGTCATTGCTGCAGGACCAACAAGTAGTTCCTGTTCGTTACAGGCTCCCAGTGACGCACCAAATGCTCGTATCAAACTCAGACCCTTATGGAATAAAAAAGCTGTTTAACACACCAGCTGGAGTGTATGCTAACTGACTCAAGTTATTGGTACTTGATCACACAGAGCATTATATAAAGTCACTAAGGTGGATGGAAAGCACCTCTTAAAATTCTCTGAATTTTAGGTTTGGCTCTTTCACAGAGGATTAACAAACAGTAGAAAAATACTATATAAAGGGCACATATACAACATAGAAAGGTCTCAAAACCTGTATTTGTAGTTGAAACTATCACTTGATCTCTTTCTATTATGTAACATTAATTTTTAACCTCCATATTATTTTCCAAATTGTCAATCTATTAGTCTACCCTAAGGTAGTTTTAATTAATCACATCTCCAAATAAATTAGCAAGTCTTCAAAGACAGTTGTGGTGAGGTATGTGAACTAAGAAGCCTGCCTCAATATACGTACAGTATCTAGCAAGCAGGTGTGGCTAGAAGCCAAACTTTATTCTTCAAGATATGTATATACTGTTAGCAGTATGCAGAAGTAACATGCATAAAGAAGATGATATCATGGGGATTCAAAAACAATTTAACATGCTTATTTCCTAAAGTTAGGAGTAACTGATTAGCTATTAACAAGATACGGACTTTTTCCATCTTTTGTACCATCAATATAAACATACTGAAGTATCTAGATGTCTGAATAATGAAATCACAGTATCAGTTTCAGCTCAGGTGAAGAAAGGAAATAGAAACTGCCATGGTATATGCTGAATGCGTAATATAGATAATGGTTATTTTCTATCCATTACTCCACGTTACACTGAAAATATGTCATCTTTGACCAGGACACTCCTGAGACCCCAAACTTGAGAAATAGAAGTCTGCACAGAAAGTATTAAAAAGGCCAAAGAAAACCTTGCCCAAAGACAAACCTAACAGCAGGAATGGAAATGTTCCTTAAAGATTATCATCACAAAGCATTTATACAACGTAGAGCAAAACCTTATTTTTGCTTTTTTTTTTTTATGACTCAGTGAACATAAATCATTCTTCTGGGTAAAAATAAACTAAATGATTAAGCAAAAACACATGCAAATTTCATCAAAAATACACACGCAAGACATGAAACGACTTAGAGCAGCCTCGTTTGGAACAGCTGCTGAACTCCAGAGTGCTATGAAAACACAGAAGTGCAAAAAAGATATTGCGAACTCTCTTACTCTGGGGTGAACCACCCAGTCACAAAGTGACCAGCTATTTAAGTGTGAGCTTTCCCTCACTTTCCTCACTAAATTTCAATGGCTTTAATTTCATGTACAAAAAATTCTTGTATGAGCAGAAATATTTCAGAAATATCAGAGTGATTCTTGTTTGCATCTTTTATTCATGACCTGTAATATTTTATACAAAATACAACCAAAATAAAGTGTGTATGCTGTAAAATATGACATGACTGTGAACTCATGTTTCAGATCAGTGATGTTATCCCATATGTAGTACATGGAAACTTGGCAAAAACAATAGCTAATCTGTCTTTCAGGGGAAAGCTCAGTATTGGATGGCCATTGCCTGGAAAGTGAGACAAGTGTCCACAAATAAATGCAAGAATTCAGAATTAGCTTGTAATGATGTGTATGTTTGAACACTTGTTGTTGTCCCAAATTTCCACTGAAGCTTATAAACAATTTTTTTCTTTTTCCTAAAGTGGAGGTAAATGGTAAATGAAGTCTCAAGAATATATTCAGCCTTCACATATCTAATTAATACAGCAGCAGACATAGTTCAACAAAGAGATCTGAAACTATACGCATCTTTCTTCTTCAATGTCCCACCAATTAACGACACTTACTATAGGATTATAATACCAATATTAATCCCAATTACAAAATGAGGCCTAAAAGAAGTGCTTTGTATAAAAAGATCTTCAGGACTCAATTCCCTGCTTATTAAAGTGGAAGCAGCTTTCTAGCATTTCAGAGGTCCGCTAATGTAAACCAGTAAGGAACTAGGCTCTTGGTGCCAATACTACTAAAACACAAGGACTGATTATCAAGTGTCTGTGGGTAGCAAAATAAAATTTAAAATATTTTCTTGAACGTGGCCTGTATACACAGTGCTGTCAAATATTCTAGGGTCTTCTATTGCATGCATTTTTTGTTGAATTCTGTTGTGGCAACAGGTGATGACAGCACCACTATTTGGTGTTATTTTAGTAGTCACTGGTCTTCCCAGTATTTTTCACCACTCCCATTTGCTGGCAGTATATCATGGCAAAGTTTCAAGAGAAATCTACTATGAAGCTGTGTGTTAACTGGGAAATGTCAACATGCAAAGCCACGTCTAGAATTAACCTGTCTTTAACGTTTTCAGACACCCACACCCTCTCTTCTTTCCAAAACTTAATTACATCAGCAGCTTGCCAGCATTAACAAAACAAAACCAAAACCACCAAAGAAGAAGAAGGGGAAAAGGTGTAGCTGTATTTAGCACAAAGATAGAGTAATAATCCTCCAACAGAGGCACAGAGGCTGGTAATGTTAAATTTGCAAAGAGACAAATGTCTTGTGAACATAAATGCCACCAGTTAAGAAGAAATAATTTTCCACTGCAAGCGCAAGCACTTACTACCATTGACTCTATTACTAGATATTTTCAATTTCTTCTTTGAGAAATTACCTGATTTTTATTGTTCAGGTAGCAAATACTCTTTTTCTGGTATGCTGAAAGTAATTATGACTTCCCACAAACCCTTTCTCACAGAAAACATTTTTTCCACTAAGTTTAATAAAATGACATTTTTTTCTTTTTCTTTTTTTTCTATTTTTTCTTAACAGAATGCATCTACAAAACAAGCAAGGATTCTATAATCCTTTGTTTATTTTTTTAATATAATCTCTAATCACAGACAGGTGATCAGTTACGTGCAAAGTAAAAAAAAAACTGTAAGTCTCAATGTACCTATGGTATTTTTAGAGGATCTTCCTCACCCATAGAGAATGCCTCTGCAATGACATAGTAGGCCACACTCCTGCTGCTGCTATTAATAGGAAAGCTATATATCCTTTAATTATGTCCATCCCTTCCCTGTGAAAATATCTGTATCAGAGCCAAGCTGTGTAATGTAATCAGCATCTGAAAAGTATTCTACAGATCCAAGGTTTTGGCATCTAAATAGTGGTTATCATGAAATAAGCACTGCAAAGTCAATCTTTCGTTGTTCAACTCTCCTCTCCACATCATCTTGAGCTGGACAACACAATCGATACTCTTCACATAATAATTAAATCTCCCCCCGAAAAAGTTAAATATCCTTTATACTGGCAAGTTCAAATATTGCCTTTTTCTCAGGCTATGAAAGTTAGAAACAGGTAGACCTCCAAAATCCACTCTGTGAGGGTCAGAACCAGCTTGAATGTTTGCAGGAGGAAGATGATGACATATGTTTCTACACTGTGATAAGTGTAGAAGCAAACCATTCCTGCAAAGTTCCTAAAGACACAGAATTTAATTTTACATTATTATTAGAGGACTGTAACTAGAAGACTCAACTAATCAACTTCATTCCTTTTTGTTACTTTATTATATTGCTATTTGCAACTAATTAAGCACAAAAAACTGGTGACAAGATTAAGCAGTTAGCACTGGGGCCTCAAAAACACCTACATTACATACACTCTACTTAAAACCAGATTTTATCTTATCCTCTGGTTTAGTTTGGACCTCTTTTCCTTGTTAGGGCTTGGAGAGTACTTGGTAAACTGACAGCAGAGCAGTCAAATCTGGTTCACTGAAAATGGAGAGTAAAGGTTTTTCTGTAAAACAAAACAAAATACGTGCATTTATTTTCCCAAATTGCCATTGAACATACCCTGCTCTGCTTTACAGCTAATTCTCTAAATGTCAGTTTGTGTCTCACATCAGTTTTGATGTGATATCAAAGAAAAATAAAAGTAACCTTGCTTTTCAGCTACTGTGTAGCTCATCACACTGCCGGCAGTAGGACAGCACAGAGGATTCAGGATTGGCTGCTCTGTAATACCAATGTCTGATTAGACCCTAGCTCCATAATGTAGTGGAGCTTTGATGTGTCAATAAGCTACTGTTATCTTCTGCTTCTGAATTGTTCAGAGTTCCTCGTTTTGACAATTCTTGCCACCTTCTGGTACTCAAACACTAAGGTGCTGGCAGCAAATTTGGAAGTCCCAATGGCTGGTTATATGGAAAAGGGGAATGAAAAGTTAAAAGGCTCTAATACGAGGAAGACAGAGGAAAATTCTGGGATTAGAAGAAAGAAATAGAATGCAATAATGTCAGTGTTTGTATGTGAAATTACACAGAAGGTCTTATGCAGAAACCAATGGTGCAGATTTGGTCAAAACCCATACACAAAGCTGAATATAGTGAAATGGGGCAAACACCAATACTTAGGCTGAAAAGAGACTCCCAGTGTCATAGAATCATAGAATAGTTAGGGTTGGAAAGGA
>JASSUY010031100.1:17606-29365 GCA_032466535.1 Forpus xanthops | reverse complement strand
GGTTGGACATAGCCTTGGGTGGCATGGTTTAGTGGGAGGTGTCCCTGCCCATAGCAGGGGGGTTGGAACTAGATGATTTAGAGGTCCTTTCCAACCCTAACTATTCTATGATTCCATAATTCTCTCAGCAGAGGGTTTAGAAGGCAGAAGAGTCTTGATTTCTCCCTTATATCATGGACTGTTATCATATTTTACATTAAAGAAGTATTAGATAATGCTATCAGATAAAATATATAATTGGAAAGAAATTAAGGTGCCATATACTTGGGCATTATCACATCTTTTGGTTTTCATTCTATGCATCTTTCACAGCTTCAAAGATGAATGTTATTTGGAGAGTTAACCATATCACATCAGAAAAATGATTTTAATCATCAGGCTTCCAAAAGTGTGGAAAACTGATCTATTTGTTCCTAGCCATGGAGCTTTTCTTTTTTTGAAAAGAAGGGACTGATCAGACAGATAATGTGTGCCAAAAAAAACAATTTAGAAGTCAAATAGGGGAAGATATTCAGAGTCTGATTCCTAGACTCAAGAAACCACTTAATTCAGTTTGCCCTTATGTCTGGAATAATGGTGGCATTTCAGAAATAATCTTTTAGTGTTTCTTATTGGACAATTTGATCAGTTTCATTTTGCAATGATATACCCTCTCTCTCTTCCTCCAAATATTTTGACTGATAAACCTCTGTTATTGTGGAACCTAAGTACTGGGTCAGAAGATTTAACTGAAGTGGATATTTGAACCATGTTATTTTTTTGAGAAAGTATTTCAGGCTGCTCCTGTAACCTTTCTAAGACAGACACACAACAACAACAAAACCCAACAAACAAAACAAGAACCTACTAAAGAATAAAACCTAACCATGACAAATGTATATATAATTTAACTTCTGAACTATAAAAATGAAAGCAAAAGACAACTGAAAACAGAAGTGGTTTTCAGTTCTTTGTCTGTCTCTCCAACTAATGTTATACAACAGTCTTGAAAAGATGAAACACTTCAACTCTTTTGAAAGCTCCAAACATCAGATGTATCGATATATATAGAACATACAGAATATTAAAAATAACTTTTGCTCAATTTTTTACTGCCTCTGCCTTTTCATAAATTTATAGCAACCAGAACATTTATTATTCAAAGCGTTTACACTGATTTACCTACTGAAAATCAAGTACGTATTATAATTTTCTAGCTGTTTATCATTTTGAAATTAAGCTGTGTGAATAAGACTTGTTTCCATTGAAACATAACACACGTGTTACTGAACTGGAATAATTTTCTCCTGATGGTTGGTTTAATGAAATTGTCTACTTTATTCTTTTCAATCTAGATATGTTTATTGCAGCTACAATGGCCTCTAACTTGTATTTTTACTTTGCTTCATGGTTATCCTTGGAGATTAAATTTCTACTCAACAAAAGAATCCACCATTCGATCTTGCAGGTCAAATTGTATAGGTCATGGATCAAAACAAATAGAGAAACGAAAAGCACTTTTTATATCACAGTCACAGTACACAAACTTTCCCTGTTCCTCATCCTTTCTTGCAACCCACACTTTGGAAAAGAAAAATAAAAAAAAAGTAAAAAACTTTGTTGAGCCTGTGCTAAGGACTGTGCCCCTGAGAGTATCCAAATTCAGCAGCACAGACTCATAGCTTTTCTTCTACCAGGCTTTCCACACCACAAGGTATTTTCTACCTCCTTAGATATATATTTTGCTACATATCCTAGTCACCTATGTTCCCTTTTCTGAAATTGAATCTGCAATTTGGGGGGTTGTGGGAAGTAATTTAGGTGGAAAAAATAATTTAATTGCAGCGAGTGAAAAGGCTGCAAAATATGCTCTAAATCATTTGGGAATTGGGGGAAGACTTCTGGCAAGTTTTTGGAAGAGGACTGGCAAATTAAGGGGTAGAAAGAGCATTTCAATGAGAAAAGCAAAACAACCCTTAAAAGGAAGATTTTGTTGCATTTTCTAGTCACTGTCCACATGAATTTAATCTCTCTTGTTAGCAATTGAATGTTCTCATTCATTTTTGCCCTCCTTTTTCAGTATACAGCTTTTTTTAGAGGTCCATTATCAAAATTCACTTATCAAATAGGGAATGAAAAGAGCAAGATGCAGTTTAGATGGAACTCTAGGTCAAGGCCAATAAAAAATTGCTAACAGAGAATGTTGTCATACTAGAGAGATGCTGACTGTCCTCAGCCAAGAAATTTCTGGAAACTAAAAGCACTTTTTAACTGCAGAGAAACCCCCTGCAGGATTCAGTACTTGCTATAGCTGTACTCTGCAACAGCTGTTACATATGTAAAGGTTCCTTTCTTAAGGTTGCACAATAGCAGCCAAAGATTCTACAGATTTTAATGTCGGTTTTAGTACTGAAGACATTTTTTTGCTCTAGAGTTTTACATTGCTTAATAACATATTCTTTAATAACTTTTGAATGTCTGGTGTGTTTACAACTGCTTGATTGTGATGTCTCAAACAGAAACTTATGTTCCTAGCTTTTTAACTGATTGCCTTCCTATCTCCTTAACAGTTAATCTAAAAATTATTCCCTTTCAAATACTGTCCTACAGCTTCTTCTATCACAACCCCAGGCTATATGAGCTTCTGGGAGCAAAATGACCTTTCTGCGCAATATCTGAAAGCTGTTGCCTACAGGAAGGGGCAGATCTGAGGTTCTCTACCAGTGAGAGAAAGTTAGTTGTGGTTAGGTACTGAAGATGGCTCTGTAATCAGACAAGCTCTCCTACACCCATGGAAGTCACTGGAAACAAAAGTAAAATTGTTCTGAGGGCCTTTGTGAAGTAACTCTGGTTCAAATTTCCTCAAACTTCCTGCGGAGGACCAATGTGACTGAATGCACCTTTGCAACTGAACTCCCTCTGGAGCACCTATAGTACAGCTGCAGTGAATCACAGAATACTTCAGGCAGAAAGGGACCTGTGGAGATGTCTAGCCCAACCTCCTGTTTAAAGAGGTATCAGCTAAATCCTGATAAGATGAGCTTTGCTAGCATCTGTGTCAAACTACCTGAGCTATAGCTTTCTATGATGCTGGAGAGGGGTTATACAGACAGAAATTGTCACTGGTAGATGGCTTCACTATTATGTTTAAGGCTGCTTGCTTATGATGTGTTTTGAATGCTCAGTACTTGCAAAACTGACATTTCTTAGTTGCAGTGACTAATACTCCTCATTGTTACCTTTTAAAAGATCTTTGTAAGTGTTTTTCTACAGAAGTTTTGATGAGCTCAGATAAGGCTGCTTTAAATGAAACCTGCACTTGTTTTAGTACTTTTACCAGTAATAGCTAATATAGCAATTCCTATAGGAAATATTTCACTTTGAATAAAAAGAATGTTTGAGGGAGAACTTGGTAATAGACCTTGTATAATACTGAAGAGTAGAAAAACAGGGCCCAAACAGGGTCTCTCAAAAAATATGTCTGAGACTATGAAATAACCAAAGACACACATAACACTTTGCAAAATAATTTAATTATTTTATGAAAATTTGTATAGGAATAATTTTCATACTCAAGTATTTGAGTGTCAACTCTTTTTAACCAGATTTTAGGCACATTTAAAACTCTTTTAGTACAAAATTTATTGATTGCATTTCAATTTTTGCAAACGCATAAAAACACTAAAAAGGTTAGCTATGTATTTAAATCACCTTCAGGATCTGGTGGTGTTGATATTTTTTCCTTCTTACTATGGTGTAACTTGATGTTTTACTTATTTATTTATACAAGTCAATGAAATTTTTCTAAGTTGCTTTTCTGTTTGAAAAGGCAATATAGACTTGAAGCCTCATTTTTTCAGCAGATTATTAAGTACCTTACTGCTTTTCTGGGGGGGAGGGAGGGGAGAAGTGGATTAAAATTGCTGATGTTGATAAAATTAATTCAGTAGGGTTTCAACAGGTAAGTAGATCACTTTGTAAAATGTGACAGGCATCACAAATGATATCCTTTAATTTCTTTGCACTAGGCCTTTGATAACATCAGGCGGACTTACTACTGGTTTGCTTCTAATACTTTATCATCTACTTAGCATGAAAGCTTCTTTGAAATTTCCTTGTAATAGAGCACCAAAAAACTCATTTGCTGTCCAAGACTGAGAACAGGGAAAAATGCAAATGGAGTTGATACAGCTGGTTACTATTTAATCATCTTGAACAATGGTGAAAGTGATTCCAAATCAGAAGTCCAATTGCTATTATCTTTTTCCCCTTAGGAAAGTCAAGATCTGGATGAGCACTTAGCCCAACACCCATAAATGCATTATAGATATCTATGTAGATCTGTTTCCACTTTTGCCTTGTCAGTATCTGGGAGCTTATCCCCTTTAGGAAAATTATCCATATCAAGTGGAAGCATGTTGATTGAGGTTCTGACCTTGCCTTGTGCTGGGCACAAGTGTTCCCAGCAACAGGGAAATGACACAGCTGTGTAAAAGTTTTAAAGTGTATGAAACTAGTATAATCAAATACAAAAATGTTTCAGTGCTAAAGTATGTAGAACTAAAATTTTAACTAACATCGTATATATTTCTTTTCTTAAAAATAATTCATGGTGTAATTGTTGGTTTGTTTTTTTCTTCAGCTAAGTACCTCTGTAGGCATGCTGTGTATTAAAACATAGAAAAAATAATGCAGGGGCACTACTGCTTATACATACTGTCTTAAGAATATAGAATTAAATCACGCAAAATAAATCTGAACCTTTGAATGAATTTCTGCTTTCTCCTTGTCTGAAGTACAGAAATTTATGTTTCCTTCATGATTTTTTGTAACCTCTGTTTCTAAATTTGTCCTGAATTCATTAATTCAACTTTTACACCTTTTTCATTATGAAATTTGAGACTAGTTTTCTACTTCCTTTTAGGAGTTTTACACTGCATGCACTACTGATGTAAATTCAGTGCATAAGACAAGCACCAAAATATCTGTACCATATAGGAGTGTTTGGTTGACTGGTAGAGTGCTTTACTTTCAGCTAGTTGAAATAGTTGAAACATAAAAGCAAATCTGCTCTGTAAATGATTATTTAATGACAGGAGTAAATATTGTGTGGAGAGAAAAAAAAAGTCATTCTGAGGCAGAAATCTCGGAGGAACTGTTTTTACTGTTACAGCCTCGCTCCACTGATGTGAGCAAAATGTATGTTAGCATCCTGCATTTGAATACTCTGCACAAAGACTGACTCCTGTTTCTTGCATTTCCAGGTATACAGATGAAAGTCAGTGAATAAACAGTAAGGGGGGTGTGTTCTAAGGTTTCCCTGTGCTGGGGAGGTGAAGATGCTGGTTTTGCTTTAGCACCATACAAGTTTGGAGGTTTCAAGGAGGAGGCAGTTCAGCAGAGAATTTAACAAATTTAGGTCTCCACAGATGTCTGAAGACAGCAAGTCATTCATTCTCAAGTGCACAATCAAAGAATATTTAGGAAATATTTACTGTGAATCATGTCTCTGGGTTCTTCTACTCAAAGTGAAAGATCAGAAATGCTAAGTATGTGATTTGTTCCATAATTACTATAATTACTGAAGGGAAATGAAATAATAAATACATTGTTTACCTTGTTACAGATTTTTTTTAATTATTTTTATTTTCCTGGATTAATTCTAAAAGCTCACGTAAATGAACAAGGTTTGTTTGTTTCGGTGCTATTTCTTTTTATATTCTTACCTTATTATGGAGAAGAAGAAGTGATAAGAGGAGCTAAAGATAGAGCTGCAAGGTCTTCATTGAGACTGGTAAGATTAGGTAATATAAAATAGTACTGTTTGGTATAGTCCTATCCAGAAACTTAATGCAGATCATATTTTCTGACACATATTAATACATGAGTTTTAGTTATAATGTTCTTGTATTTTGTAATAACAGACATCCAGGTATAACATCTGAAACTTCTGAGACTTGACACTTTGATTCTGTAGGTATTTTGATTTCTAATATCATCTGTTATCATTTTTTGTTGCATCTTAATGTAAATACTTAAAGCACTTTGTATCAATTAATCTTAACATGCTTTCCAGGATAGAAATCAAATGCACATGAGTGATTAATTAAAATGGGAAATAATGACTTGACTTGTTCAAGATCAGAAGGAAACACCAGCTTTCTTCCTCCAGAGACTGGTCCAAACATCAGTGCTGGAGTATGTCTCAGCAGCTCAAACACACATTTTTTAATCCCTACATTTCTTTCAACTCAGTACAAAATTCGACATAGCCTATTGCAAAATTAGAGCCTGTTTATAAACTTTAGATCTTTGGATCTGTTTTTGATTTGGATGTATTTCTAAATATAACATGTTTTTATGAGCAATAAGCTATATGTTCTGTGCTAAATTGTCTCCCATGAGTCTGAAATGCTAAAAGCTGGAAGTGCCTTACATGCTGCTGTCAGCATTTTTTTCTCTTTTAAAGATGTATTTTTGTCCTAATTCTCTTCCTTGCAGTGTTATCAAATCAGGAGGAATAGACGTATTTTGTATAATTTGGAAATTCATTATGATGAATTTCCATCAGCAGTTTTCAAAACCCCTTTTCATTTACTCTTCCAAGTGTTTACAAATCCTCTAAAATTGTCATTTGGTTCCCAAGTCACCAACAATGATCTTTGTAATGTTCTCTTTTCAACTTTTCACCTGCCAATACAGATGATTTATTTTCTTTTCTGAAATCTTCCCTCTGGTACCAGTGATAGGGCAGTTGTATTTTGCTAAGTAGCAACATGCTGAAAACTAATAGACTTTGTTTCCTACTGACATTGTGAGTTATCCAGCGCTCCAGGCTGCAGCTGGTTTTTGTTGTTGGGGCTTTTTTTGTTTATAAGGAGGAAGAAATATCCATTTCCTAATGCATGTTCAGAGCCTCATTTTCTTACATGAATGCTATTAATCTGAGTAATTAATTGCTTTGGGGGATTTTTTTGTCACTGCAGCACATGGAATTATTTAAATAGTAACATCAAAATACTGGCAAGGCACATAAAGGAGCAAGGGTTATAAATGAATGAAGAGACATAAATTTCCCCCTCTTCTTCTAAAGGATGGAGCTAACATAATTAATAGCATAAAATTATTGTTTAGCCTGTGAGTAAAACTGTGATTACCATATTATCCTCAGAGAGAATTAATTGAAAAAAATTAAATGGATCAATCCACTATAAAACTCTTGATATTGACAAGCTGCAATAAAAACTCAAGCCACGGAGTTAACCAAGTTATTCAATTTACTAATGGAAATCTATAAAATTCCTTTGGAAAGGTGCATCTGATAAAGTTCTGTGTAAAGTCAGAGCAAAAACATCTTTTAAAAATCCTAAATTAAAGACTAAAGCATTTCCTGATTTTTCATTTAATTATTGAAGAAATAAGTAAGTTACTTCTTCAGATTTGTTTCAACTGCTGTGTTTATGTATAATATAGGGTAATTTCTATCTCACACTCCTCCCATCGTATCTTTAGATATTCATGGGCTTCATAGGTTTACTTCTAATTTTTATTTCTAGAAGGAAGGAAAACTACTTCTCTGATGATGCTCTAAACCTTATAGTGTCACAGATTATAAGGGGTTTCTATTGCCTTTTCTGGGTTACTACGTTATCCTAATCTTTCTTCAGGTTGTGTTGCTGGTGGTTTTGGTTTTTGTTCCGTTTTGTTTTGGGTTTTGACATGAATAAGCAATATATTATAGTCAAAGTAGTTTCCGTTATGGTGCTTAAATGCTATAGAAATAGTCACCTGGGAATTGCTTGCTAATGCCAGGAGCACTTGAAAGGTTTCAGTCTTTTATTTCACCTATTAGTGATAGCGCCTTATTCACTACCTGAATAAACTATGTTATGCATTAGCTTTGAATTATTGCAAACCCTAAAATTTTCTCAAGATCAGAGGGAAAAAAGGTGGGAGTTCAAATTACTTAGCTTTGTGTTGTGATTATTTTGATAGCCTGAATTACGAGATTGGACTGCAACACTTTGTTTAGCATGCAAAGCCATTGCTGCCCTGATGTGGTGGGTTGACATTGTCCGTCTGCCTGACCCCCACCCAGCCACTCTCTCACATGTTACCTGGCAGAACAGGGGGAGAAAATAGGGTAAAAAAAGTAACATGTCAAGATAAACACAGTGAGATTTACCACCACTGACGAAACAGACTCAACTTGGGGAAAATAAATTTCATTTATTACCTAGTAAAATAAAGTTGGAGAAACAAAGGCAAAAAAAATTAAAAAACCTTTCACCCCACGTTTTCTTCTTCCCAGGCTCAGTTTCACTCCTTTATTCCTTAATTCTCTACCTCCTCCCCCTCCAGTGGCACAGGGGGACTGGAAATGGAGTGGTGTGGTCAATCCGTAACAGCTTCTACCTACTCCTGCTGACTCCTCACACTTTTCTGCTGTCCCAGCCTGGAGCCTTACCACGTGCCACAGTACTTCACGACAAGCCTGATCCTGCGTGGGCTCTCCATGGGCTGCAGCTCCTTCCAGGACGTGTCCCCGACCCACCAGGGTCCCTTCCGATGCCACAGGGGCATCTCTGCCGGGAGCCCGGAGCCCTTCCTGCTCTCCTCCCGCTCTGCCCTGGGGACTCACAGGGCTGTTTCTCACCAGCTTCCCCTCAGCCCTGGCTGCTGAGCACCATTTGCCCTTCCTTACCCAGGCTTTTCCCGAAGAGCCAGCCTGTGGCTGAATGGCTCAGCTCTGCCCAGCGGTGGGGCCGCTGGAGCTGGCTGAGGCCGGCTGTGCCTGGCACTGGGGAGCACCGGCTGCTCCGCACGGGGGAAGCCCATGAATACACACAGCCTCAAACACCTTGCCAGGGACATCCAATAGAGAACTACAGTGAAAAAACGTTAGTCAATATTTTTCATGCATCTTTTGTTACAGATTCATTGTTATGAGCCCTATTTTGTAAAATGTTTACTGTATGCTTCTAGGATTTTTGCAAATTGCATATTACGTAGACCTTTGAAAAAAACCACATCTTTGAAACTCCTAAAATTCTTTCATTATCACCTCTTTAGTACCGAGGTTTTACTTAGCTTACTTTGTTTGGGCTTTTTGTCTGGTTTTTGTTTTGTGGTTCTTGTTTTCTGTTTTTTGTTTTTGTTTTTTTTTGTTTTAATTTTTTTTTGTAGGGGTATTTATAAAATTGTAATTCAAGATTTGTTGCAGCTAGTTTCAAAATTGTTTTGCAGTGATGGCTGTTCTTGCAGCTTGTAGCAAGCATCAAATTCATAGCTGAATTTTTAACAAGCTACCCTGAGGTAAAAGGCTATTGCATTTACTGCCCCATCAGACAACATTGGTTTAAACTCTCAACAATACATTTTTTACCTGACCTTGCCACAAAACAGCAGCTTTGAGTCCCTAAATGTGTTGTCAAAAGCTATATTCAGTGACGCTTATTTTCAATGCCCTGAGGCTTGCATGGCCTGGCAGTGGCAGAAGTAGTGCTCACTGCCCTGGCTGCCTGGAGGAGTGACTCTCGCCTCTCTGGGGTGAGCTGGGGCTGAACAGTGCCATTAGTGCTGAAGGTGTGGCAGCTACTGGGGGTTCCTGAATGATAGACTTCAGGCTGGTGTGCCTCAGAAGACGGGAATGGCCAACAGGCACCAGCCATGCTGTCCTGGGTGCCTGGAGAATGTTGCAGAGTTTCTGAGGAAGAGCATGAAAATAAATCTAAGCAAGGTTAGGGCTGTGCAGGAAGAAATGCTTTCTGTAGACAGCAAACACCATGTTTCTTCTGGGAGAGCTCTCAAGAAGGTGATACCTTGTCACATCTACGCCCACGTTTGTTGCTGGGAACTGAAACTCCCTGCTTTAGGAGCCAGAAGAGACCTCATTTCTGTAGGCGAAAAAAAAACAAAAACAAAAACAAAAACAAAACCACACAAAACAAGCTAACGACTTAATTGTATCATTGAGGTTTTCTGTAAAAATTTGAACTAGTCATATTACACATACACTAAAAATATATGTTATTGGTCTTTTAAAACAAGTGTTAGGCTATCAATTCTTAGCACGCATTACACTCAGCATCCTGCCATGAGACTCCTTGCAGATTGTTTGGCTTTCTTTTGAGGGGAGCAGGAAGTTTAAAGCATCGGACTGCTTATCTTAGGTTAAATATAAGGAAGAAGCTCTTCACTGTGAGGGTGATGAGGCTCTGGAACAGATTGCCCAAAGAAGCGGTGAATGCTCCATCTCTGGCAGTGTTCAAGGCCAGTTTGAACAGAGCCTTGTGTGACATGGTCTAGTACTATGTGTTCCTGTCCATGGCGGGGGTTGGAAGTAGATGATCTTAAGGTCCTTTCCAACATTATATTATCATTCTGTGACTGAAGAGAGGTTTACAGCTCCACCCCTCAAGGAAAAGGCTTAGTACATTTTGAATTATAGTAACATTGACATCACTATGCTCGGTAATAGTGTCTGGTATCAGGCTTGGGCTTTTCTTGCTCTTCTGCCTAGTGGGAGGAAGTGACCAGCAGGGTTAAGTATCTTCTCAGCAGTAGCAATCCAGCTGATATACTAGGAATGTTTGATCATAAAAAAAAAAAAAATAAAAAAATAAAAAAAAATATAAAGCTTCTGTTAAAAAAAATATTTTAAAATGGGAGTTGTAAAACGAGATTCCTTCAAAGGTTCCTTTGCATTTGTAAATAACATGAATGACTTTGCGAAGTAGTGAAATTATTTCTGTGTATAGCATTGAAATGTATGACTATTCAGACAATTGGATGTAATCTAATGTAATCAAAAGTACGAGTCTACTATGATAAAACTGATAATAGAGGGTTGTATGTTCATAAAGGATGTTTAGAATTAGTGGATCAGCTCCTATGTTACCAAATATTTAAAGTATTTCCATATCTGGCATTGGTAATAACTGACAGTTCAAAGTTGGTAAGTATATACCAATTATCACAGCTAATGATTTTTTGGCAACTTCAGCTCAGGAATGAATTTTGCCTTGCATGCCAATATTAATTGCCTTTTCCCAGAAGGGTTTGTCCCTTGCTTCACTGAAGAGAAAAATAATTTGAAAGGATGCCTTTAAAATATTTAGAAGGTGTGTTTTTAGAAATATTAATTTTAACAGTTTGTACTTACCTTCAGCATGGCTAGCAATCTCTCTTTGTTCTGTAATTATAACACTGCAGTTGGTAAATCTTTATATTCTCATCTTGATAGAAAAATAGGCTTTCAAGTCAAAGTAATTTACAGTGTAAGATTTTTCTTTGTAAATTAATAGTTTTCCTTTACTCAGTATGCATGTGATTTCCCCATCACTCTTTTTAAACTGGCATTCTATTTTAGGCATCATCTTCAAACTAAACTTATATTTGAATAAGAGTAGAGTGAATAATTACAGAGAGAGGCTATTGTAACTGAAATAGCAATATAAATTACATTCTCTGAAGTTTTGCTCTTTTTTTCTCCCCTTAATACGTTCTTCCTCCATTTCAGGAAGCGGTAAACAATGTACTTGTTAATATCTGATATAAATATCGTGGAATATTTAGAGCAGTTAGGGTTGGAAAGGACCTTAAGATCATCTAGTTCCAACCCCCTGTCATGGGCAGGGACACCTCCCACTAAACCATGCCACCCAAAGCTACGTCCAACCAGGCCTTGATCACCACCAGCGGTGGAGCATTCACAACTTCCCTGGGCAACCCATTCCAGTGCCTCACCACCCTTACACTAAAGAATTTCTTCCTCATAT
>JASSUY010031100.1:0-16978 GCA_032466535.1 Forpus xanthops | reverse complement strand
CCCTCATTCTGCTGGTCACACTCCTTTTGATGCAGCCCAGGATACAGTTGGCTTTCTGGGCTGCAAGAGCACATTGCTGCCTCATGTTCATTTTTTCATCAACCAACACCCCCAAGTCCTTCTCCGCAGGACTGCTCTGAATGTCATCTCTGCCCAACCTGTAGCTGTGCCTGGGGTAGTTCTAACCCTGCTGTAGGACCTTGCACTTGTCATGGTTAAACTTCATCAGGTTGGCACTGGCCCAACTCATAAGCATGTCAAGCTCCCTCTGGGTGGCATTCCTTCCCTCCAGCATGTCAACTGAAACACACAGCTTGGTGTCATCGGCAAACTTGCTGAGGGCACACTCAATCCCACTGTCCATGTCACCAACAAAGATGTGGAACAAGACTGGTCCCAACACCAATCCTTGAAGGACACCACTCGTTACTGGTCTCCAGCTGGACATTGAGCTATTGAGCCACTGAACAGAACTCTTTGTGTGCAGCCATCCAGCCAGTTCTTTATGCACTGAGTGGTCTACCTATCAAATTGATATCTCTCCAACTTAGAGACAAGGATGTCATGTGGGATAGTGTCAAATGCTTTGCAGAAAGAATTCCAGGTAGATGACGTCAACTGCTCTACCCCTGTCCATCAGTTCTGTAGCTCCATCATAGAAGGCCACCAAATTAATCTTGCTTTAGGATATATGAAGCTCTCAGGGGATATTTTTTCTCTTGGATTACATGTCTTTTGCTCCTTTAAAGTGATATTTCTCAAGGTCAATTATAGCAGATATTTTTTTCAAAAAAAACAATTTTCAAAACATTTCAAAAAGCATTTGAACAATTAAAGTTCCATTTCCTATAGGTATGTGCTCTATGTACTCTTCAGATTTCTTCCCTCACTCCTTTTCATTGAACCCTAGCTGTTCCTCGAGCTTGTAATTTCTGTCACTGGACAGAGGACAAGAGTGGCTCAGTGTACCCTCATGGCCAATGTCTGTTGCCAAACTGTGCTTCATAGCACATTCTTCTTGCATTTCCCACTGCAGGGACTTGCTCTGTCTCTCCAGATTCCTGTAGGAATTTAATTCTCCTTTAGGGTCCTTGTTTCTCTGTCAAGTCTGGTTGAAACAGTCCAATTGGTCAAAAGTTTACTAACATACTGAGTTGGTGTGTAATGAACTGAAGTAAGGATAGGGAAGCAATCTTAGGAAGCTGGCAAATCCTGCAATTTGTTTTGTTTATCTGCACTCATCCAATAATGTTGAATAAGCAATGAAATTTCTGACATATCTCTTAACAGTTTAATAGAAGACACTATTTTCCTGAACATCAGAGCATTTACTATCAGTCGTGTATTAGGTTCCACTTCAGCAGTTCTTATAATTTAGTTTTGACAAATTGTTATCTCACTTACAGTTGAAGTATTTGTCTTATCACATTGTGGTTAGTGAAGGCCCTCTTTTGTTACCATTTCATCCCATTTTCTTCCTAAACTATCACTTCATCTTCTATACGATCATTGGCTCTGTTTTAGTACCTTTTAAAATGACTACTAAACACAAGCCATAGATCTTACTGGTTCATATAAAAATGAGTATATTGTTCAGTATTGCAGAACATGACTGAACATGTCTGTGATAATTCCTGATGTATACAAAGACACTTCAGGGGCTGTCATTTTTGTGATCACTTAAGCGAAAAAGACCTTATCTATCCAGATGGCTTTTTCTATGTGCCTTTTAGTGATCTGACTAATTTCCTTTAGAGTATAAATTGCATATGCTGTTGATAAAATAAGCTGACTCTCATGGGTAATGGTTACATTTTAAAGGAATATTAATATAATCTTATTATCAATCTTAACAATGTTTTCTATAGCAATAAGTAGTATTAAAAGTTCAATGTACTCTTAAAATTTGACCAAATTACAAGTTCAGATCTTAGTTTAGAATTATCTTCCCTTGATATTGTGCTAGAATAGACTATGAGTCATGTTAAAAAGGAAATAGAGAAATGATATTTTATTACAAAATATGGTGCAGAAAGTCATGAAATGAGAAATCATTAATATGGGGTGGAAAGTAACTGTACGAGAAACTGAGTTATTATATCCAATGTTAATAAAAAGTAGCCGTCCATAACTTCATTGGATATAAGAAAAGCAAGTGTTTAGAAAACATAGATTTAAAATACTTTTAGCCTAACTTAGAGAACAATGTTTTTGTTGTGATAATAAGATCTAGTAGCCCTCCTAAAATAAGGACTCCCATAAATCTGCTAGCTTTGGGTACCCCTCATCCACCCATCTGGTGTTTCTTATCGCTTGTACCACGACCATTCTGCTCTAAACCTTAGCCAGCTATCAGAAACTTGCAAACACAGCTGGTTTTAATTAATTTGTGATGATTGAGGCATTTAGACTGTGCTAAAGGTGAAAAGTGCGGCCTGAGGAAGACTACTTACTTCATCTTGAAGACCCCTGACCACAGAAGGAAGACTTCTTTCTTCATCCTGAAGACCGCTGCCCATGACTGTCGAAAGGCAGTGTGCAAGCACCAAAAGGGAGGGGACTTATGATAATGAATACCTAAACTAATTGTAATATCTCTGCTTCTCTCTCAGACACCTACTGAATATGCATGTTTATGTCTAATAAATATCTGTTCGCTTAACCTCCCGGTGTGCGACTTAGGTGATGACTTCCTGCACACCAAGCGCTGCTTGCTTATCCCTCATCAACGAGCACAATAAAGAAATTAGCTACTCATGTCAGTGCTGACATTGGGTTTTTCTTTTTAACAAAATTGGCATTTATAACAATATCGTTTAGATAACAAAGTCTTGGTGAGGAAAGTGAGCTAAAGAAGTAATAGCCTCTCTTGAAGTTTCTACATAATTGCAGAGAAATCTGTATGATAAAACGATTTTTTTTGTGCTGCTTATACTAAGGAAAGAAAATAAAAACTAATAAAGAAGACAGGACCTTTAGTTTGCTTGTTCGAATCAAACATACTGTGTGCTGCAAGACTGTTAGATTTTTAGAAAATTTCCTTTTAAATTCCTGCAGATCCCTTTTTTATACTTGGACTGAGTGTTCTCAGCAGTTCTAACCTCAGCTAGTCTGGGCTTCAGCACAAGCTATGCAAATTGGTATAATGGAGGTGTTTGTGAAGACTTTGTTGGAAATGAAATCCTTCAGCCAGATTTTTCTGGTAGTGTTTTGAGTAGAGGGGTTAACTGTGTTTTGTCTTTAAAAATCCAGTTTTGTGATAAAACTGTTTCTCAGATAGCATTCACCTTGCATGCTAATTTTTTTGCAATTTATGTTTGGTCCTTTATATTCATAAAAGTGCATAATTAGTAAACATGTATTTTGCCAGTTCACTTGTCTTCCATGTTTATGTCAGTATTACTATAAATCTAAAATATGGACTTTTGTCCTGCAAATTATCACTTAGAATCATAGAATAGTTAGGGTTGGAAAGGCCCTTAAGATCATCTAGTTCCAACCCCCTGTCATGGGCAGGGATACCTCCCACTAAACCATGCCACCCAAGGCTATGTCCAGTCCAACCTTGAACACCATCAGCGATGGAGAATTCACAACTTCCCTGGGCAACCCATTCCAGTGCCTCACCACTGAATTTCTTCCTCATATCCAATCGAAACTTCCCCTGTTTAAGTCTGAACCCAGTACCCCTTGTTCTCTCACTACAGTCCATCATGAAGAGTCCCTCCCCAGAATCCCTATAGGCCCCCTTCAGTTATTGGAGGGCTGCTATGAGATCTCCACAGAGCCTTCTCTTCTCTAGGTTGAACAGCCCCAGCTTTATCATCCTATCTTCACAGGGGAGGTGCTCCAGCCCCCTGATGATCCTCATGGCCCTCCTTTGGACTTGCTCTAACAGTTCCATATGCTCTTGGTGTTGAGGACACCAGAACTGCACACAATAACCCAAATGAAGTCTCACGAGAGCAGAGTACTTCCTTGATCTTTTATTGGAAAAATTATTAGTTTAGACTTTGTGTGGAAATACAAGATAGTACTCTAAATGCTTTCACTTAATGCAGTTTTAAGTGCCTTTTAGGAGAAGAGAAAACTTGTGCATGTTTTATTCAGTGCAGATGCATCTTTGATTGCACTAATGTGCAATAGGTACTGCATTTTTTTTCAGGTACTGCATATATTTCATAATACGGAGAAGCGTATTTGTGTCATTGTACAAGCAATCGATTTTGTCCAAATTTTCTCATTCCTTTAAAAAAAAAAAAAAAAAAATTTGCCCAGAAGCTTTTTGATAGTATGCTAAATTTCTAACTAAATCCTTTTTACTTCTTTCTTTTCAGTAGGTCCACCTTGACTGTATTCTTGACTCTTCTTTTGCTTCCACAATTAAAGAGTGTTCTATGACAAAACCCTCAATAATTTACGCAATATGACTAAAATACAGATTATGCAATAAAAACATTTTAAAGTCTTCTATTCAGGGTTCAGCTGGCAAAATAATTCAACAGAGTCCTTATGTTATCTCTAAGATAAGTAGCACTATTTAAGGAATCATCCAAAAGTTTGTTTGATTGTTTATTCATTAATACTAATAACATGGTCTAGTTGCTGTATAAATGGCCTATTTAAATAGAACTACAACCCTTTTTTAGACCTCTCTATTCAATTGCTTCTTGCCTTGCACTGGACATCTTTCTCTTTTCCTAGTAAGGACTGGTGAAATAATTTACTGTCATTCACAAGTTAAACCCACATTTTTGTCCAGGTGCATCTACTGTTTGGATAGCCTAAGACTGCCTGCTGTGATTCAGCTTGGGCTCCAGGTTGGGTACTGCTGCTGCTTGTTTCCTGTGGTTTTCTTGAGCAATCTTTTACTTAAAAAAGTGTTCAGCACCAAGATTCATCATCGAGTATTTTTGTATTGGTATGAGAGGTGACAGGAGCAATGCAAGAGCAAGAACAAAGATCTGAAAAGGCAAAAGGTGGAGGTGGTTTTTATGAGGATCATAAATCATCAAATGTGACAAGGGTCTTCAGTACAGCAAAGGTGAGGACAGATAGCCTTATTCTGATCAATAATGTATTTGGTAAAGTTAAATAAGGGAGACATATCAAGACATTTCTAAAAAACGATTAGCATAGCACATACAACTTTTAACTCGTGTCAGGATTTATAAAATTGCTCCAAGAGACTGACGTTGTCTTCTCTGGATGTTTTTCAGGATAGCAGACCCTTTAGCAAGCTATCTTTTTTTTTTTTGCTGTCGAACATTCTGTGTTTCCTGGACTGCTGTGTGCTTTGACATCTTTAGGACATACTTGGTCATATTATGACATCTCACATGTCACCTTTTAGATACCCCAGAATGAAGTGCAACAGACCCCAATAATCAGAGAATAGGTGGTTTGCTTGAAATACATTATCTATTCATTTTGATGTGTGGCTCAATTGTGATGCTTCAAGAGGAACTACAGAGAAAGTACAACTTAAAATCAACTTTAAAATGAATACTGAGTTAAATATTAATAAATAGACAATATCCTTGTACAGATTTATATTATGCATGATGCTTCTGATTCTGGAGAAAAAGCATAGGAAAAGCAAAATGCACACAGGAGCGTGCAGTTTCTAGATACTTGAATGTGCAGAAAAAAAAATAATATATATATATAAAACATCCCTGCGTTATCAACACTTTTCATCACAAATCTAAAACAGCACTAAACCACCTCCTATGAAGAAATTTCAGTCTATTCAAGCCAAAACCAGTACAGATGACAAAGGAATCTTTTTCTAATTCTTTGAAAATAAAATAAAAGTAATGGAATAATGGTGCTCATCCAACTTTTGAGACCTCATTGAGAATTCAGCAAAGCATTTTCAAACTCATAATATAATAACAGAAGTATTCCCTGATGAAAAATAAGCATACAGCTGGCTGTTTGAAGAATGGAAATTGCTGCTGAGAATCGCCAAACTCCATTTTCTAATTGCATTTACCTATCATGTGTGGTGAAAGCTCATTGTCTACAAATCAGTCCTTTAATTTTGAATATCTAATACCATGATAGCTGATTACCTTGTATTTCAATTTTTGTAATCCATAAAGAGACATAAAATTTACAAAGGCAAACTGATGGGGACTTAAAAAAAATCACAGGACTAAGAGAAACACTGCAAAGTAAAACAAAACCCACAAAACCAACAAGTAAAAAACTGAGATGAAATTTGACCTAATTAGAGCACAATAATTATATTATTCATTCATGGTTTTCTTTTAACAAGCAAAACACCTGTCAGAAATATGTTGGCCAGCAGAGATTCTTCGTTGTATCACTGCAGTGTAGTTCTGTAGTGTTATCAGGTAAAACCTTTGAACAGAGATTCCTTGATATCAAACACTTTGTGCACCATCAGCAGCAGTCCTCTCTCTGAGATGCAATTAGAGATTCTGAGCTTCAGCCTGTAAAGCAAGTACAGAAATAAGGTATAGAGTGAAATTAAGATCAGAACAGATTTCTAAAAGGTGCTACATCTGCAAGTTTACTGGTTATGCTTCATATTCAGAGAGGACAGTAGGTTTTGCTTTTTTATGTTTTTTTTTTTTAATGCTGATTTAAAAATATATGTACGTTTTTGCGTATCTGCATCAAAAGAGAATCCAGGAGTTCAGAACATCGTTTTTCATTGTTTGTGTCTAGCAATAAAACATAGTGATAACTTCTGACTGACTGAAGTATAAACACTGCATCATTACTTAAATACAAATTTACACATCCTTCTGTCTTATAATAATGCTTATTTGTCTAGAAAATAATGAAATAAATGGTAAATATTTATCTTTGTCCCCACTGTTTTGCAGTAAAGGAGGTAAAACCTCTTTGGATATGCATCTCCTAGTAGCTGGCATACACCATTAAGTAGGACATAGAAGAAAAGAAGGCAGCAAAAAAGAGAGTAGAACATAATTCAGTGTTACCAAACGGCTGACTGGGCTGTGTTGCAGAATCAAGGCTGATTCGTGTTTTAAAGTGGGAAGTCTATATTGGCAATAAAAGTGGAAAGAGTGGAAAGCTAGCATTCCATAAACTTTACTAAGTAATTTGTAATAGTTCTGTGACAGAAAATTCAGGTTTTGGTAAAATGTTTGAGTTTTAGTTGCTAGTATATTTCTTTAGTTAAAAATCCATGCTCCTTTGAGATTGTTAAGCAATACTGAAGATTTTTAGGTATAATGCAAAGCAAGGTGTTAATCTGTTTTTTCATAAGAGCACTCATTACAGATGCTAGTCTAATAAAAAGCTGGTAATTGTAAATATCATATCTAAATGGTCTTTTGCTATTTTGTTTTTACTTTCCAAATTTCAGCCATTTAAGTGATACAGGTCTGGAAAAAAAATCTTGTTCATTGTATGTCCCATTCAAAGTACATTATAGGGTGTATTTCTTTCTGTAGTCTATATGTGCAGCAGTCCTACATGCTGATAAGATGTAGCATCTAATACATGTCTGAAAGCTTAAAAGAAATGTTCTTTCTTCTTGTCCGATGAGAGAGTCAGCCATTTCTAGGTCAGAACCGCCTCCTGCACTTTGGAAGGGGAGTCTGTGTGGCAGACTGCCTGTAGCATTAACTTCCACACCTTGCTTCTTTTGCATAGCAGCATCAGAGATCTTACCATAACTGTAAGTTCTGCAGCATGTAAGGAGGACCTAGAATTCAGAAACCTTCCAGTAAGGTGCTGCCTCTGGAGGAAAATCCTCATAGTGAGAAAGTTCTTATTTCAGATCTCATAATGATGATAAGAGATGAAGAGTTGCAGTTCTGTAAGAATGCTACTGGCTGCATGAAAAGTTATGGCAAAAGGAGCAGCTAATGAATGAGAGGTTTCTTCTTTAAACCTACCTAGTCCTGGGAGTATGTTTCTGCTATAAAAAAAAAAATGAATGAAATTCTACTCTCAGCTTTGTGTTCACTTCAGGTTAATTCAGCACTTTCAGAGGATGCAAAGTCAATAATTACTGTCTCTTAAAACCAGATTATCTGTTGCGTTTATTTGGAATGTTTGACTATTGCAAAGACACTGATAACTAATAATCCTCCAAACCTCTTGATAATTTCCTTCTTTTCAAAGTGCTATGATGGGCTGCAAAGGCATCAGGTAGGGTGTTCTTTTCAGTTCTACATGTTTACGTAATCCTTCCCTGTCCTTTTTAAAGACATATCAAGAATAATGTTTTCTGTCTTGAGAAGTTAGATATTTGTATTAGACCCCATTCAGTCCATCTGCATATATGGGAAATCCTTGGACACTGGAGGATAAAAGTGCAGGTCTCTCTGGAAGTCAGAGGTTTGCCACTAGTTTATTGGGAAAATCTAGCTAGCTTAGATGTGAGGATGGTATTGTTCCATTGCCATACAGAATCTTAGTAAACTTAATTTGACTTGCAGGTTCCCCCAGATTTAGATTTTTTTTCACAATATTGACTGAATGTCCCAAATCCTGGACTAAATTGTTAACAATTATGGAATCAGAAATTTGCTGCTTCTATGCCAATTTCTATATGTTTATAATGAATAAGTACAGTGTAAGGCACTGGCATATGGTTAATAGCTCCTGAGAAGTAATAATTTGATCTCCTTAATTCTAATTGTAGTCTGTAAAGAAAAATAAACATGCCATTCATTAATCTTTCTCTGGTAGGTAATTTATCATTAAAATCTTTATGACTGAACAGTCTGGTTCCCAGGCCCTCTGGAGCAGCTTCCATTGGCAGGTGTATCCTCTTTCCAGAGGTGCTGCAGCCACCTGTCAGTCCAAGACCAAGAGTGTTGGACATCCAAATTGTGAATCATACATAAAATAGGTAAAGAGCATGCTAGACAGGGAAGAAGTAGCATGCAAGAAAAAAAAAAACAAGCAAAAATTAAGCCTTTCCCTTATGTTCTGCAGACAGCAGACTTGCCTGGCTGCATTTTCTTCTCTGGCGTTTCTAAGTTATGCTCTTCATTCCTCAAACATCATTCTAGGGATTAGTCTCACCAAGCTATTCTTAACACTGTCTCTAAGCATCATTTTAAACTTCTTGTAGGCCAAGGTTTGGTTTGTGCTTAGTATGTAAGTATACTTCAGATATTCCTGACTTAGTCTGCTAATAAATGGAACAACTAATCTCCTACTCCAGAAATATTGCTACTGAACTAGCTGGCTTTAAAGCAATAATATCTTTTACACAGACACTTTCAGTCAAGCTCACAAACAAGAGTATGAAGTGCAGGTGTAATATTAGTGGGAATATGATGGTTTTGAAAATAATGCATTTCCTGTCATGGAAATAATCATGATTTAAAGCTCTTGCTAGAAAAAAATACTGCAACATTATCTTTATGTGTGTCTTTGACTATGCTGCTTCTGAAATAATTCATGATATGTCTAATTATAAATCTGGGAGGCCAATTCACTGATTCCAAACAAGTCTAAAATATAAACTAAGACTACATGGTAATACGTCAAATGAATGTATAATTGTTATGGTTCCTTCCTTGAAGGACCTTGTTTAGTTGTTAGTTTAGCTTATAGATTCTAAAAAATTCCAAATAATTATTTGCAGATATAAAACTTTGTAGTTCAGGTTTCCTTATGAGAAATTTCTCCTATTATATAGAGGAAAAGAATGATTACATCACCTGAAGTTATTATCATACTAACATTTTTATTTACCATTCTCTCTTCTTTTGTCAAGACATCACAAGCAAATTTGCAGGAAAGCACTGTTACATCATCTTTGCCCTTAACCAGCAGAAGCTTCTGAAACAAAACGCAATCATCACTGATTATTCAGCATAATGTTCCACTATTAGTGATCTAATTTGTTACTATACTGTGCTTTCTTCATTTTGATTTGCTTAGTAGTCCCTTGTCTAAATCAAATATCTACATATCTATAAATACCTGACATCAATGATAGAAAGCTCATTTTTCCTTTTTATTTATCCATTTGATACTGTTCCATGTAGGTTTGGTGTATTGTGACTCTTGTATCAAAAAGTAGAAATTCTAAAGGTAAAAATTGTTACTTTCTTTTTTAACTCAGAGCTTATTTATCTTCCTTGAGCATAGCCTATTGTATGAATGATCCAGGACAGACAAGAAGCACCCAGAAATAACAAGGTATGACATAAATTCGTAATAAAAGTTTATATCTAAGGGACTAAGGGGTCAGTGTAAGTTTAGACTTTATATATATTTGCAACCAGTCTCTAACATCCTTCAGTTTCTATACTTGGAGTCAGATTCTGAAGGAGAACAAATCAATGTATTTCCCCTGAGATATGCTAAACTATGCATATTTGCATTCATCATTATTTTGATTTTGCTTGATCAGTAGTTTTCATGTAACTTAGTTTTATGGTTATGTTCTGGTTTTGGCTGGAATAGAGTTAATTTTCTTCCCTTTTCTTCCCGTTTTCTTTTGTGCCTGAAAGACTGTTATGACAGCTAGAACACAGGGTCATTTACTAAATGAACTTGGCAGACTTTTATAGGGATGTCACATAGACTAAAGGAATTATGTGTATGTATATCAAAAGACCAGAAAGCTGATGGTGGTTTAATGGGATATAACATAAAGTGTGGCACCCAGGATGATATAAATGGTACAGTATCCATCAGCCCCTCCAAGGTAAGTACCCCTAGTTTATGTATTGAGCATGCTGTAGTGTGGTATGGAATATTCTTTTGGTTGCTTCAGATCAGGTAATCTGGCTCCTCTTGTGCTAATCCTCAGTGGCAGATCATGGGAAAACTGAAAGGCTCTTGACTTAGGGTAAGTGCTACTTAGCAATAACTAAAACATCATTGTATTATCCATATTATTCTCAGACTAAATCCAAAACAGCACTGTACTAGTAGGAAAGAAATTTACTCTATTCCAGCTGAAATCAGGACCAATTATTAATATTTAATGGCACAGAGATATATTTACTTATCTTATGATTGACACTCAAAAATTTCATAGTTGTCAGTGATTTTCCCCACATTTTTATGTGTTGCAAATCCTTTCCGTAATTGACAGCACAGCCACTGACTTTTTATAAAGAATCTTTAATGGAAGTGTACTAGACGTTGCCCTTTAAACATGTAGTGGTAACCGAAGATGTCATGAGCAAACAAAGCAGAGTTCTTAAAAGGTAGCTAAAAATCCTATGCCTTTCAAATTGCTTGCATTTCTTCTTCTTGAATACTTTGAAGTCAATTTCACAGTTGTCACAGTCACTTCTAAGCTGGCCAATCCTGAGTTTTTCATCCAAAATGCAAACAGGAAAAAAATCCTAGTATTTTGTAGGTTTCAGAAAAAAATAGCATGCTGACTTTATGCATAATGAGGTCATGTAAGCCACAGGCAACACCAGTAGCAATCCAGGCCAGCCTTCTCCATCTAATGGTGACTGATGACAGCTCTGTCACAGAAAAATATCAAGTGTTCATAAGGAACAATAGTGACCTTAAAGGAAGTTTATTCCAGACTCTTTCAGATGGTTATTGACTTGTGTGTGGTTTCTTTTAAAAGAAATTTGAAATAAAACCTAGCAATGCCTTAATTTTGAATCATTGAATTAATTTTCTATCACACTATGATAGCAACCTCCTCATATATGCATATCCAGTATTATGTGGCAGAAGATACAGCTCATTCTGGTAGCACTTTGTCATATCATTCCTTATAAACATAAAAATGAGGAAGTCAAATTTGGCAGTTTGTTTCCTGTCTTTCTTGTTTCTTCTCCAGTGACATATTTAAATAATGAGTAAGAGACATTGAGACAATCTCAGTCTTTTGGTGGTTAGTCTTTCTTGCCATTCATCTTTAATCTTATTTTTTATCTGGCTTTTAGAAAAAGAAGGAGGGGAGCACAAGCTGCTCTTTTAAAACCCCAAATACAATTAATGAGGTGTAATCACTATGCAATCCTTTTCTGTTTTGCTTTTTGTACATGAGGTTTCTAAGATTTTTAAGATAGGAAGAGCAAAAGAAACCTGATTGCATGACTTTTATCCTGCTGGCACTGAACTACAAGTGGTTCAGCTGCATCTGGCTCTATTTTGTTTCTTTTCCTTGATGTGGAATTCACTTGTCCATGTAACTGTTTCATCAAGAGACCTATTAAAGTAAAGCAGTTATGTAATTTTATAAGATAATTTTCAGGCAGTCTTACAAAGAAAAATCAGTCCAAATCCTGACAGTTTGAGAAGAGCAGTGATTCAAAAGAGTATTATCTATGCTGTAAGAACTGTAATTTGTTGAGATAGAAGTTCTGTCAGCCCTTATGGCAGTGTAGATGACTTCTTTTGACAGATGAATTTTTTTCTGCTGATGTAACTGCATTGCTTTTCCCTGTGATGTGCACTAAGACGTCAAAAGTTTTCTTCTTGGGAGGCCTGTTTGAGACCTTTTTATTAATAGTGAGGAGCAACATGGAAAGAAAAGAGGAGTTTTTTTTTTAATACCTTCTGGTATTGTGCCTGCAGTACTTCACATGTAGTTCATATGTACTGGGTTCATCAGCACAATGGAGTTAAAAAAAAGACAAGCATTTCCAGTTATTAATATTCACAACAATAAAAGTACAGTATGTTTACAGGCACTGCATACTAGAAGATTCACTATGTGACCCATTGCAATCTATTTTGCATGGAATGGTTCACAGAATAGGCTGGAGTAAATTTCTTGATTTTTATGAAGTTGCTTTGAGTTTGTACCAGAAGTATGTTACATGCTTCTTTTTTCACACTGAATATGTCAACTTACCATTCTCCAAAGCTGCATTCCTATTATAATTTACTGCATGCCATATTGCTGATGAAAGGTTTATTGCTTGATGAAACTAATTGCTAGAGATTATGCGATGGTATACAGCTCTTTGAGAAATCTGGCAGTTTTACATTACTATAAAATTAGTCTTTTACTATAGAATTAAAATTATAGTGTCTTTGTCCCCATTACTTTATGGTTTGACTGACATGCACGCATGCATGCATAAAATAGCTATTGCATATAAAAATGAAAGGTACTCTGCCAGCCTTGGTCATTCAGAAATGATGTGACAATGAAACAGGAGACAGGATTTTTACAGCTCATCCTTTCTTATGGATATAGAAGGGAATTTACAATCCACTTTGCTTTCTCCCTTGCCTGTAAACATAAATAACAGCACAACAATTTTGACTGTTTGAAGATGGAAATTATGCTTTGGGGGGAAGCTTATAAATACCATGAAAGGCCTTGGATATAGAGAGATATGTTACTGGCAAAATGTATGTATAAAGACATATATATATATATGCACACATGTGCAAATATACGTGCATGTATGTTTATATACCAATGGATCTTACTTTCTCAGCTTGCGAGGGCTCTGATAAACTGTGTTACTATGGAAGAGTTAGCAAAGAGCAACTGAATTTGAAGCCAAAGAGGGTGACCTTCTTTTCCGGGTATTACAACTTCCTCCAAAGCAGAATCTACATTAATAGCAGCTTTGCTTTTCCATTTGGCACGATCAAGACTCTTCTTCTGGCATAGGAGTACAGACACCTGTAGGTAGGTGGGAGATGCTGATGGTAACCCTTTATATCTGTCAGATTATTATTAAAGGGGTAAATATTCTGTAGTCTTTGGCAAAGAGCAGTTGCTACAGTAACCGCTGCTTTCCATCACCACTTCTTTTTCCCTTTTTCCAATTCCTGTCATCATCTTCTGGATACTTAAATAGGTTCTTTTTTTTTTTTTACTGCTCTGTCCTGAGAGGCTTTGGGGGATGTTCATTTGCTTTTCTTGGGTTTACTTTTGTTTTTCTTCCCCTCTGTCACACCTTCCAGCTTCCTCTCGGGGAAGTTAATCTCTTGTGCTAGAATTATCATTGTTATCTCTTCTGGAATCAATATGTATGCTGGAAAGCTGTTTAGATATTTTTTGTCAAAAGTACAAGGGTCCTGAAGTAAATGCAGTATAGTGAAGAATTCAAAATTCCTTTTTCTTGGAGCTATTTTTATCTCATGCTAGTGTAATTTTTTTTTTTTTTTTAAGAACTTTTGGTGCTTTTAATTTTGAGGTGCATAAAAAGGCATCTTTAGTTTTAATAGGAAAAATACCCAAAACACCACAAAGTGGTTTTAATGGCTTAAAAGCATCCTGTTGCTAAACTACTGAACTGGGTTGCCTTCATAACTGAGATTGTTTGAGACCATAGCTTTGGGGCTTCTTTCTGAAGGCATTTTAGTCCAAGCTTTCAAAATTTGATATTTGGCATTAATTTGAAATGATTTTGCATTTAAGTGTCTTCTGAATGTATATATCAGAGCATTCATCAGTATACCAGTGAAAATAATTTAAGAGGGTTCTGTGTGTTTGACAGAAAGCAAAAAATGCTTTCATTGTGCCAGTTGCAGTTTTTGATTCCAAATCTAAACTAAAAATGCTTTCTAAAAAGTTTGGAGAACAGAAGAAAGATCTTTGAATCTTTCTTTATGCTCTGCTTTGTCATCAGTCTTTTTTCCCAACTTGTAGTTGAGTTTACTTACTTGGTTTTAAACTTCACCAATAATTACTAGGAAATAAGGAAACAAAGTGATAGCTCAGTATGTTTAAAACAATTTTTGTTTTGTTTCATTTGTTTTTGTTATGATTTTTTTTCCTGATATCAGAACTAGAATTGTGATGATGCTTCTATGCTTGCATTTGTTGCTGTTCTAAAGATATTTTTAAAAAATTAAATAATTGCTGCAACAACTCAGGAGGAAACAGAGGGATTTCTTTTCATGTGTATTGTGTCTATCTGGTAAGATCCTATATCTGACTGGCTGATAAGCCAGAAGGAAAGAAATCTAGGACTCATATTTTCACTCATTGCTTGAGAGTTGCGTATGCTGTTTTATTTACACAGCTTATAATTCCTATTTGTCTTTATTTAGACATGGAAAAAAAAAAATCGCAATTTTTTTTTTGAGAATTGAGATATTTGATAGTGAACGTATACATTAATGCTTTCACAATTAAAAGGAAGCATAAATTAGTATTTTTTAGTGAAATGAACAGCATTTAGACAATTTGGATTCCAGAGTTCTGACTTAGCTTTTCTTCAAAACAGCTGTGGTATGAATAGTTGGTTGACTACCAGAGTGATGATGCCAATTTAGAAATATTACAAAATCCTTCTAGGTTTCTCATTTAACAATAGCAAGGTTAAAAGTGGCTCTAGAAATACTTTAAATTAAAGACTGGAAAGTTTTCCAAACTGGAGCCTGATTTGTCATAGAAAGAAGTAACGTTGTTCAGAATCTGAATGCTTTAAAATGAAGTCATCGAAATGTGGAGGGATATTCAAGCAAGGATATGTATCACAGTGGTTTTAGTGGCCTCCTTGTGTTGGTTGAGAAATATTTCAGCTAGACCTGAAGTGGTTTGTTATTGCTTAAAATGGTACAACTCTGTGAGAGAGGCTGTAATCAAAGTATGTGTTCATCTTGGTATTTAGGTCAGTGAACTTCAAAGAGAAAAAGGGTCATCAATTTTCTAGTTCTCAGGAGCTGCAAGTTTGAGCCTCCCCTTTCCTGTCAGAATGAGGGAGAGCTCAGCTTTTTTTTTTTTTTTTGGCTTTTTTTTTTTTTAAATGGAAAACTCTATTTCTCTTCCTTCCAGCTTCTCTGATTAGCACAGTAAGCTTCAACTCTCTCAACTCGGAATATACAAAGGTACTGTAGCAAGAAACAAATGTGTCATAAAGAAGCAAGGTGCTCAAGAAAGAAAGCATAAAATGTGAAATTGTCCATTTGTGTATGCTATGTAGGTTATGGCAAGCCTGCCACAGCTCTTACTACCATTCACACAGATGCTAAAGTAGGGGAAGGAAGAATTATCCTAGCCTTTTCACAGTTCAGTGTAACTACTCGGTCTGGTTCACTGGTCATCCAAGCAAGGATGCCACACAAGCTTATTTTGACACTTGCTAGCAGCTTAGATGATACTTCAAAAATTATATTTACAACATGTTTACTTACATGTGACGGTGTGAACTTGGAAGTGTTTATGTATGGGAGATCATTTCCATTCTTCCACTACATTAAGTTGATTGGATTTTGGAATGGATTGGATTGGATTTTGTGTGAAGCCAATTAATATACATTTGCTTATGCTTATATCAATACAAATACACATAACAGAGCATTTAAAAACTACATCTTTGAGCCTCATTTTAAACATCCAGAGAAGTCTGTTAGATTGTTAGACTCTGTTGACATCTAGTGGCTACTGGAGCAGTGGCACACTGTTTAATCTTTCCACATTATCTATAGGAAGTTTGTGGGAGAACTAGTCAAATTATGATCCTCTGTAATTTTTGTTATTATTATTAAGAAATAAGTATTAGTAAGAATAAAGTTATACTATTTTAGCACTCCTGTTGATTCACTGAGATTTTTCACTACAGTTTGAATAGTGCTGTTCTTGGACTTGTTACACTTTGAGAACTGAGAGAAGACAGATTCCTTATTAACAAAGGCCTCTGTCACTCTGAATGCCCTGTATTATTTTGTTCTTTTCTGTGTTTAGTGTTGCTCTAATTCTTTAAAAACACAAAAATAAAAAGAAAGGGAAAAAAGTGTTTTTGAAAGCATCAACACTCAGCCTCAATTTTATCCCATTTCACTTTAATCACAGAAGGCAAGTAATTATTCAGTATTTTGATTAGATTACCTGTGAGGCTCTTGGGAGAAAGTACATTCAGAGAAACTGCAGTTTATTAGAAGGCAAGTAGAGGAGCTGGCATGCTTTCTGTCTGCACTTCTGAAAATGCACCTATCTTTTTTAACATTGTGAATTACAATTTTCCTCAAAAATAACTGCAGTTGAAAATCTTTCCTGCTTGTTTGGTTGTTTGGTTGGTTTTTTTTTTTTTTTTTTTGGGTTTTTTTTTTTGATTTGTTG
>JASSUY010031099.1:0-45819 GCA_032466535.1 Forpus xanthops | reverse complement strand
CTCCCACCAAGTGGAATGAGGGAAAGAATCAGGACTGAGAAAACACGTGAGTTTAAATCAGGACAGTTCCATCAGTGAAGCAGAAGTTGGGCACGCAAGAGAAGCAAACCAAGCAGTTCATTTGCTTGTTCAAATAATTTGGCATTGGCTTTTCTCCATTTTGGAATAGCAGCTATTTTAAATGGGAAAAGAATAGGGGGAACTGGTTCTGTTGTGGTGACAGGAAAGCTACTCATGTGCTCAAACTGAGACTATCAAGCTCGCTGTGATATAGAGGAAAATGATTTTTCCTTAAAGAAAAGATAGAAATTTCCCCATTTTCATGGCTGCATACGTAAGCTTTACAGTCAGGGGAATGCACCGTCTAAATAGCTTTAAACACAAGGAAAATTGCAAAGAATATAGAAGAAACTGATTCTTTAAGAAAATTATTGTTGTATTGTGGGTGTGGACTGTGTCTGTGTGATGTAGGAATATATTTTTCTTGCAACAGTGTTCACAGAATGTCACAAAATAGGTCTGAAAATTGGTTTTGGGTACTGATACAGTGATGGTTATAATCTAAATTTTTTTTTTTGTTAAAAAGTCCTCTATTTAAGTGCATTTATATATAAAATCCATGTGAGTCTGGGACTTGTACATCTTTCCTAATCATCCCTTTCCTGTATCCAGACTCTCAAATGCCCACAACAAACAAGCAAATCTCATGTCTTACGTATAAACTTTGCTTTATTCAAACAGATCCATTTTTGTAGCAGTTATTTTTTGCTGAATTTAAAGGTTTGGGTTTTGTTTTCCTCCCCCTCCCTTTTTTTTATTGTTGCTTGATCTAGTGAAGAGCGAAGACATTAAATGAAGGTTAAGCAGATCTTTAAAATAACAAATAACCAGATAAATTTGCCTTTTTATTTACTTACAGAACTGCTATGCCCGTGGTATTTTGAGTAAGACTGATAAAATGCGTACTGATTGCCAGCAAAAAAGAGGAAATCACTCTGTGCTTAAAATCTGCATTCTCTAAGCAGCGGAATGGAATCTATTTCATACCATCAAAAGTATAAGAGTGCTTGTTCCTCACCTGATGCGCAAAATTGATAATTGTCTCAGAAACTTTATGTACCATTTATGATTTACTTAGATTCTTTATGATAAAGGTTTTATAACCCGCCTCTTGCAAACCACAGCATCTCTGGGGATGTGGCCAGATGAATGTGGAGTGTATATTCTACCAGAGACTAGGCAAATTTTGTAGCTCTGAAGTTAACTAGATCCCTTATGTGTCAGAATGCAAGTAAAGTCACTGGTCTTCCAAACTCCTTTTCTCTTCTTCAGATATCCTGTCTCCTTCCTCTTCCTCAAGACAAAATCCTCTCAGGTGCTGAGGAACCTGTACTTCCTCTGAAGTTGAAGTTTTCCTTGGTTTTCTTTCTGTTTTCCTTATTAAACTAATTCAAAGAAATATTTCATTTGAAATAAGGAATAAGAAGTGGGAAGGATGTGACCTAGTTTGTTTCTCATTACTGTGTGATATTTTAAGTCATTCTTAAGATATCCTGAAGTATCAGCTCTAATATGGACATACGTTCATCTTTCCTTCTCAGGATCTCTTTGATTTTAATACTGATGGAGAACCCGAGGCTGGCCTGAGATGTAGATATGTCGCTTTGCTCTATGAAGTGCTATGAACTCAGTGTGGGGAAGTGTATGCACTCAGAAAGCAGAAATGGAATATGTGTGTGGGAGCGTTAACCAAGTGTTTTAAAAGCAGTAAAAGCTTGCATTTCGAGGAAGGGAAAAAAGTGAGAAGCAGAAAACCTGAAGTTTCAATCTCTTTTCCCTGTAGTTTTCACCTCGTCCCTCAGAATCTGTGGCAGCAATAGATGAGAGCAGACGTTGATCCAAGGTAGCCTAAATAAAGCAGGCATGCTTGGTCTTGGAGGCAGTACTCTGTTTAAACCTGTGGTCAAGGTTAATTTCAGTGCATACAATGACAGTTTGCCTGATGTTTTCTGATGCTCCCCCCTGCCATCCTGGAATTTTACTTAAATAATTCTGATTAATTTTTTTTGTTTTGATTTAATTTTTTCGTTTGTATTTATATTTTTATTCTTTGTGGAAACTGAGGTTTGTAAAAACTCATTAAGCACTTTAACTCGGGTCTGGTGACTTCAGTCATCTCTTAGTTAACGCCAGGCATCCTCCTTAGAGTACACCCTTATCCATGGGAAGATTGTACTTTTGACATTGAACAGACATTTCATTTTGGATTTTACAGGGTTTTAATTTTTTTAGCATCCCAATCTTAAAGTATTGGAGTTATCTGAAAAATACAGAATTTCTCAGATGGAACCATTGTACCATTCACAGACATTGTCATCATCATTGCCTAAATGGCTTTTCATTTCTTGCAGGTTTATTGAAATCTTAAGGATCATATTGTAAATCGCCTCACCTCAATCTAGGCCACAAGTTGTTAAAGGAGTGAGAGATCTAAACCTCTTAAGTTTCTTTTATCTTTCACAGTAGCAAGTACAATAACATTTCAGTTATTGACACTTTCAAGTTTGACTGATGGCCTACACCTTTTTTATTTCTTTTTTTTTTTAACATCAGTTCCTTTATCAAAGCCCTCAAAATGTCATCATTCTCTTTTTCGCTTCTTCCTGTTCCCTCTTGCGTTCATCTGCTACAAAGCTCATTCTTTCTCCAGTCCCTGTGCTTTTTTCTCCAGCCCTCTCTTTCATTCTGTATCCCCAGCCTTTTATCCTTCACAACAGCCAGGTCCTGCTTTGTCCCCAGCCAGTTCTTGGGGGGTGATGATGATGTTGACCTCCTTCAGCTTAACGCCCACCCTTTCTTGCTCGTATCAGCTGCACACAGGGAATCTCATTGCTAAAACCAAGGTTTTCTGCCTCTTGAAAAGCAAGTGGTTTTATCTCACCCTCTGGAGAAGCGATGTACTCCTGCAGCTGCCTGCTGGGTATAGGGAACAGGGAGAGTCATTGATGGCTGGCAGAGGACTCTCTGCAGTGGTTTGTCTGGGAAAGCTTTTCTGAGTTGATCCTAGGACTTCAATACTGACATCAGTATAGCTACTTTGCAATGGTAGTTCGTGTAGCTGCTGTTATAGGGGATTCTCTGTGACAAAATGCGAATGCTTGGGCCCTTAGTCTTAAACATAGGTCTGTCCTCTGGAGAAGACACAATGTTTTCCATCGCAAGAGTCAGAACAGAGATAAAACATGCAGAATTTCTCACAAAACGTTTCTTATTTCTCTTTTTTTCTTGAACGCATATGGCAGGACAAAACCTAACGGCAGCACTGCGCTTGGATCTGAGGAGAGCTAGATTTCACCATAGCAGAAGGCAGCCAATATTTCTGGTAAAACAGAGATTTTGTATTTCACTTCATTTTTCTTCTTCGCAGGAATGTATCGGTTTGCTAACTTGGAGTGCAGCGTTGTAGATAATAAGTTTAGCATTGCCTTGGGAGCTTTGCCTTAAAATGTAAGCAAAATGCATGTGACGTAAGGATTTTATTCCTCTCCTAGAGCTTCCCCATCATTCAGGGTTTCAAAAAGAGAAAGCCTATTTCCTGCAGGCCGGGTATTCACATCAAGAGTGAGATGTGTTGACAAACAGAGCATCTCTCTGGAGAGTGACAAGCTCTGTTTGAAGCCAGTAGCATCTTGGGCTTGCACCCCACTCCCCCTCCTGCTTCCTGTCCTGTTACACAGAAGTCCTGAAATCTACTGTATGTTGAGATAAATCTGAGGGATGACATATGCGTTGGCACTTCTGCTGTATGAAGCATTTACTCTTAATCCACAGTCTCTGCCAGACTATCGCTGGTACAGGGCACTGGGGAGAAGTGGTGTGATAGTTATCAAGGCTTAGTTTGTCACTGAGGCTGTTTTACAAGGTACACTTATTAAAATGCAAGTTTTTTGTTAAAGAGGAGATCTCTGAGGCTTCCATAAATACAGCAGTGTTGAAACTGGCATCATCTGATCACTGGTGTACGGTGAAACCAGTTTCAGCTTAAACATTCTCTGGAGCCTGATTGATTTTTATGTAGAGCTTTGCTGCGTGAACATGGGCTCCATCTTCCCCGATATAAACCTGATACATTTTCTTTATGGAGCTCTGGCCACACAATGACATTTGACAAGAAAACGTCATTTTGTGTCTGCCGAAGGTATGATGAGGTCTGGTAGTCTGACAGGTCTGGAAGCTGGTGTGCAATCAGGAAAATTCATGTTCAACCACAGCATATGTGTTAACTCAATAATCTCATAGATACTAATTGTTGCAAATGCCATCCTGGGTAGGGTTGGTTTTCCAACTCGTAAAAGCAGACATGCTTTCAGGGAGCATATTATTGTACAGGGGAGTGTTCTGTGGAAATGAAACTAGAAGAGACCATGGCCTTCCATGCCCCTCTCTAGAAATGAAATGGGATATGTTTATTCATTACTCCGGACACATTTCATCCTGTGACTTAAAACCAGCAATTTATAAGTACGCTTTTGAAAGTGAAGGACTTGCACAATGGAGGCTGCAGTAGCATTTCTCTCTATGTATGTATTACTGAGTGCTTAGTTCTGGAAGCAATAAACCAAGGGTTTGTTTGAATAGTAAAAGCACAAGCTGAAAGTGCTGACTTCCGTGTGAGCTAGATAGGATGAGTCAAATAGAACAAGCCCTGCTCCATCTCACATAAAGCTTCCACTGCCCTCAATAACCATGCTAGCATGATTTTTTTTAACCTTTAGTCTATAAAGGTGTTAATAAACACTAGCAATTGAGTGTCTTCACTGCATTTTCAAAGGGTTATTTTATGACAAACTTTTGTCTGTGTTTCCTTGTGGTGCTTGAATTCCTGTGTGTGTTTGCACGGTGGTTTGCTGGTTTTCTGTGTTCACTTTTAATTGTTTTTACTGGTTTTCTGGCTCCCATGTGTCACCTTTTTATTATCCAAATTGCAGTGGCTTGTTTCCACCTTCTTCTTATGTCGTGATACAGAGGGAGGATACAGTGGCTCTGCAGCCTGGGCAGACTGTCACACAAAAGTCACTGCTCAGGGCTGTAAAGGCAAAACAGTGGAGACATGTGGCAAAGTCCTAAGGGTTAAATGCAGACAAACTCCCCCCTGCAGCAGGCAGGGAGCCTTGTGCCAAGACCTGGAAGGAGTCATTCCCTGGCTCCATGGGTCTGGGAGCAGCAGCTCAGCCTCTGGCTTTGGGGAGCTGTGGTGTTCCGTGGCCCTGGGTGGTGAGCCAGCCTGCCAGGGTGTGTGCCACGGTGCTTTCCTTGCCCGTGGAGATGGACTGCTGGTCCTGATGCTTTTCATTCCTCTTAAACAGTTGGAGAGTTGTTAAGCAGAAGTTTGTGGAGATGGTTTTGTCTGCACAGTTAGTTTGTTGCTAAGATCTCAGAGGATCAAACCCCAAAATAAATGCGTATCAGTCTGTTCTCAGAAACGGAACATAATGCGTCTTTTAAGATGTACTGGTGCTTGAAGTACCCAGCTGGCTCTTCTAAATTCAGCTTGTGCCCCACCGGTCAACAGGCTCACAGAAATACTGTGCTCTAGATGAGCAAGCCTGAGCTCAGAATAACGTGAACTATTTAGTGTTGATAGGGTTTTGTGTCTGATGCTTTTTCTAAAGTCCATATGGAGTTATATTTCCTAAAACTCGCATCAGGTCTTTGGGCGTTATAGAACATAAAAGTGTAGGAAGTGGGCTGGTGCCAAAGGTATATTAACCAAATAGCTTAGAATGCAAGAGCGACCTTTCCATGGAACCCCCTTCTCAAAGCAGCAACACCAGGTCTTGTCTGCTTGTGTAAAAAGAGGAATAGTGAAGAGGAGTTGATCCAGAACAGATCACAGCTGGATAAATGTTAGCTTATCTTTACCTTGGGTTTACGTTTAGGAACAGTGTTAACAACCAGAGAGGATGACTGCATCACTTTAATATTCCAAGTATTGAAGTTTGAACATGTTCAGAAATGTTAACCCTATTTGTTTTATTCTGCCATATTAGCAAAAAGAGTATTTCACAGCTTTGTTTCGGTCTTGTTCTTGTAGCTTTTACTTTGATTTTCTTGTATACGTAAGATATCAGTATTTGACTTCAGTTTTGCATCAAAAGGTAAGAAAACAGAGAGGGAAGGCAGAGGGTGTTTCCCTCTGAGGAGGACTCTGAATCCCTCAGAGAAGGTGGGAAGGCTCTTAAGCCCCCATTTCAAAACAAACATTTACCCACTGTGATAGCTTTGTTCCCATAAGCAGTGATTTTATGATATTAAGGGGGAAAAACACAAACCCAAACCATAGAGAATTTAAAGAAATAGGACTGGAAATACCTCCTATTCAAAAGAGCCATTGTGAATACAAGAAGTGATGCTTTGAGTAGTTGTGTATTTCCCTGGGGTAAGGAAGGCTGTGCAGGTAGACAAGAATGTGTTTGTTAAGGCATAGTTGACAAAAAGAAACAGAGGTGGAGGTACTGGGTCTAGTTATGCTCATTTATAAATGAGTCACTTGCATTGAACTCTGTTGGGGCACTTTGAAACAAAAAGGAAACAAAAGCCACTGAATTTGCTGTGTCACAGCAGGAGAACAGAAGGAAGCCACCCCACAGAAAGCACACTCTGGGTCTCTGTTGGAATGGTATCGTCTGAAATCTTTTTTTTGATCAGAGTAACAGAATGATGTGTTATTTAGCCTAAAAGAGCGCTCACCTTTTTAGGAGACACTGTGCTGCTACTGTCCCCACCAGAGTAAATTAGCACTAGGGTTTTCTACCAAATTTAAGCAATTTTGGCTCCTCTGCTTCACCTTGTTTTCACAGATGCTACAGTTTTTATTGCTTAAGACTGAAAAAACTGCTGACAAGGGGGACTCTGGAAGTGCCTCACTGTACAGTGATTTCAGTTTCCCAGGGAGAGCCACAAGCAGCAATACAACCCACAGAAGATCTGACTTGCTTCTTCTGTATTCATGGTGGTGTATTGATTTTTGGAGTCCACCTCTCACTGGCACCTCTTCTGAATAACTTGCAATGTGTCATAAAACCTTTTTAGGGTACTGTTTTGTCTTTTTTTTCTTATCAAAATACCAAAAATACCAGTGGTCTGCTATAGTAAGAACATTCTCAGTTGCTTTTCTGTTTCATTTATTTGGCTGTATTTGAAACAAACCCAAAGTTTGGATGTGCATCCCATATGCTTTTTAATATATTAGGAAGTATGGGCACATGGACAGGCATGTACACACATACCCCTAATCTGTCCTTGTGTGTTAAAAACATATTCATCTTTAAAAACAGACTTGCTTAAACACCTGCTATAGTTGTACCTTAGTATCACACAGTACTTGCCAAATCATTTAGCTCAAGCCTGTTTATTGGTTGAATTGCCTTTGGACTAATTAAATAATGATCACCACCTGCAGTGCACCCAGCCTGAGGTTCATTGGTTCTCCTTTAACCAGTTGCTTCTAAGTTTTGTTTGAGAGCTTAGCAAAGTGGTAGTTCAAATGAAGCTAATTTGTCGTTTCTAGAAGAGCAGCCTTTTGTGAGATGTTTTGATTACATGGCAGAGCAGCCTTTATAAAGAGCTATTTGGGTAAGTAGAGCTTCTGAACTCCAAGCAGGGGAAAAAGCCTACAAAATGACTACTCCAGTGTAACAACAGCAAAGGAGTTAGACTTAACAAGCCCTGGGGGACAGACTGTTAGCTGAAATTCCCACGTCAGTGTGTACGTGTGCCGCACGACTTCAACATCACTGAGGTCCTGAGAAGGTACTTGTGGTTTTATTATGTGTTTTTCTTTCTTTTTGTTTAATTGTATAAATATAATGCAGTTCTCATGCTGCTACTGAATTTGTCCAGGGGTATGCTTTCCCAATAAGAAATGTTTCTTTCTAGTATCATAAAATGAGTGGCAGCTGTGGAGATGTACAAGGGACGCCTTGTCCTACACTACATATTGATGTATGCTTCTTTATGGCCTTGTACTAGTTCTTTCTATCAACTTCCATTTCATATCATTAAATTGGAGGGATGCATGGGATGTGCTGCTTGATTCACAGGTTCATACACAGTATCCTCCTCAGAAACCTTAAATTGGTGTGTCTGTCTTTGTTTTCCAGCTCTTGCTAGAGGCTGTGTATTTAAAATGGCTGACAGGGTCAGTAGATGCAGAGGAAATGATACAGGGCTGTCCAAATCTTTTTTCCTTTTCCAGATATTTCAGTCATGCTGGCAGGGACAGTGGTGACAGGAGCATTGGTTTGAAATGTTTTGGAATGTAATCTGAATTCTTCTTTGGACTTGAATTTATAGTCCTCATCTCAAAGAAATGAAACCTAATTAAATAACCCGTCTGTTTCCAAATGACTGTCATTGAACCTCATCAGCTTGATTCTTGGCAGAAGTCCCCTGCATCTATGAAGGTGTATATATATATATAAATACATGTGATTTTATAGGTAGTTACATTTATTTATATAAATTAGAAAAGCCAAAAGTTGCATCTTTTATTCACATAATTCTTGAAGTTTTTTGCAGCTACACATCTGTTTTGCTTCCTTGTACTATTGCAATATGGTTTTTCCTCCTTCCTTCTGGGGCTCTGTTTCCTATCTCTCCAAATATTCCGAATAGAAAGGGGGGAGAAGGAGCTGGAAGTTGGTGAGGTGAAGGAGGAACCTTCAGAAAATTCATTTCCTTTTCCATTTTATCTTTTCTCCTGTGTGAAGAATGTGAGTGTAGGGTACTACTTGGGTCAGATTGCTTTTTATCCTGTGGAATTCTGCAGTGAGAGAATTCATACTGCCAGTATTCCTCATGCAGGATGACTGCTGGAAAATTGGACTTTGCAAGCAGTGTAGGCATTAAAAAACACCTTTAAGGGATTTTGGTTTGATTTTTATAAAGGTATTTTCCTATTCAAACAAATAAGATCTGAGGCTGCCCCTTGGAAAGTCATTTTCAGTTTTTTCATAACATTTCTTAACTGTTTTGTTGGCTTTTTGGTTCCCCATCAGCAAAAAAAAATCCCTCAAAATAAAAGCAGAATGTGAACATATTCCATTGGATATTCCATATGTTATTTCCTGCTTATCATTTACATTAGGGTTTTTTTATGTAATTGGAAAAAGTTATAAAGCATAGGCAGAAAGAATTAAATATATGAGGAAAAGCCACGCAGAGGATTCGTATATGGACAGGTTTACACAGCATTCTAACGTGCACAGCTGTGAACCTATAATCAATACCAATCTCTTCTCAAAGAATCTGGCTGTCCTTTGAAGTTAACGTCAACTCTTATTCCTCAATAGAATACCAAAAGGAAAAAAGAAAATGAAGAAATAGCCTCCCAGGTGCTGTTTTGGTACCCTGCTTGTGGGCATCTCCTTGGTAATACTGCTCAAATTAGATAGGAACAACACAAATCTATATGAACTTGATAAATGCTGCAATTATGTATTGATTTCTTCAGCAGACCTTTTACACGTTGTTAACAGCTGTGGTTGAAAGAGGCTTACCTCACAATTTCTGGTCAACTGTAATTCATGCTCCAGCATTTATTTCAGGTTGATTGACTCTTGCCTGTAATTACAGTTTACATCCTTCTTTTACACCTCAGTTTAATACGTGTGGGCATGATCTAGTTTACACAATGCAGGCAAGCTCAGAATCTTAATTTCCTCCTTTACAGCAGTGCAGCCTTACATGCCTCACATGTATGGGCTCAATAATGGGCTGAAATTCTTGAAGTCACATAGGGAGGCTATTGCCTCTCTGTGCATCCTTTTGTACAAGATGAATTCTGACTTGTGAACTTGCTTAATGTAGATTAGATATAGGAGCAGGAACCTGAGTAAGATGGGAACATTGTTGTTCAGATTCAATTCATTGACTTTACCATCTTGAAAATGTTCTGCATCTGACCTTAGGTTATCAGCTGGACTTTTTCTGTGGCAGTGAGAGATGACAATGAAGGTACTTCCAGTAGTGGAGAGATCCTAAATGAACAGTTTTTCAGACAGCCTCATCCTTAGCTATCCTGGATAAGTCTTTTGAAGAAAAATATTGATGGGGAGGAACTGGGAGACAATTAAATGTGGGGAAAAAGAAGAAAGAGGAGGAAACATTTATGGTACATTGTCCCTTCCCTGATACTCTTTGCACATCATTCTGCTGAAGAGGGGCTTTCCGTCAGCATCATGTTGTAAACAGCTCAGGTCCTATAAACTGGCAGGCCTGCTCCCAGGCTCAGTCAGAGGAGGGGTCTGCTTTTGTGTGTGTGCAGAACTGGAAGGTTTTGCCTCCTTAGCAGAAATTGGAGTATAAAGCACCGCTCTACCATCTCTTATATTCATTTGCCAAAAGTGAAGCTTGCAGAATCATTCCAAAACAGAATTCATAATAGTTTACCACCCGAAAGGGATTTGCAGAAGTACAATACGGATAACAAGCTATATCCTCTTCAGAGGTGAAAAATACTACCTTACAAAGAAAGGAACAAGATTTTGAGTAAATGAGCCCTGCAAATTTCTGACTCCAAGTTCACAGTGAGATATCTGTGCCCTTTTAAGAGCACAGGACATAGAGGTTTTCAGTGCTTAGGAGTTGTCATCAGGTTTTGTCATTTCAAGGAACTGCATAAAATGAGGTTGGTAGCACCTTTGTATTTTATAAGAGAATTGCACAATGAGAAGCTGAGAGTATATGTGCCTTTTAAGATCAGATGCTTCCTTGAAACAAAACTGCGGGTATATAAAATGTGAGAGGCAGTAAGTATCTTTGAGAAACACTTAAAAAAGGAAGCACCAGGAGTACAGATGCATTTAGGAGCTTAGGTTCTGGGATACTAGAATATAAAGGAAGTAATGAAACATGAGGAGCTCAAGTGCAGCGTTCAGCATTCTGCATGCAGTACTGTAACAGCTGTAATTTTCCTGACAAATGAATATAAGACAGCGTGGGAACTGCAAAGAGCACAAATGAAGCCATTCAAGATGGAGGAATTAGATGAAATTATCAGGGGTTTGACAAGTAGATGCAATGGTGCTGTGCAGAATTTGGAAGCTCTTAGTAATGTATTGATCTAAGGCTAGAACTTCTTTGAGATCCATTCTCAGCAAAGAAGGAATTTTTCATTTATTTTCAGTGTGTCTAAACTGTACAGCTGTGGTGAGGTTCTTTTAGGTATGATTTTATTTGTATTAGAGTTACATTTTTCCTGGTGTTTGTTTCATCTTTGTAATTGACACCAAGTGCGCAACAATCCGTCTTCTCAGCTAAAGGTGAGAATATAACCTTATCAGATATAACATGATGCAGAGGAGGATACCATGACACAGAGAAGTAGTAGTAGGTCAGGGAATATATGTGTGACACATCACAGACAGCTCTAGTTACTGTATATGTATATATTTTCTTATTTTGTGTGCTCTTCATATATCTGTATTTTACTCTTAGTGGCTCTAAGAGCAACTTTCCTTGTGATCAGTATTTAGTACCTGATTGACAGAAGACTGAAGTACAGCTCTGTCGAACCATCATCCAGCTTTGATGTCTCTACAGTGAAAGGGGGTTTGGTCAAATATGTATTGATGTCCTTGGAGCTAAAGTGAAATTATCTGAAGTGATATTTCTTTATGAGGCAGCTACTGGGAAAGTGCTTGGTTGCCTTTCTGAGGCGTAGGTTCAATACCATTCATCCTGTAGCAGGGCTTGGAACAGCCAAGATTTGACGCTGTAATGCATTGACCCTTCATTTTCTCAGCGATTGCTGCAAACAAATTGCAAGAGGTGTGATAGGTTTAGCTTGTTGCAGGTTGAAGATCAATGTCCAGTGAGCATATAAGGCAGGTGGACTAGCTTTGCCTTTATTCCCATTAATTTTGAAAAAGGGTTGTCTGCAGGTGAATTGGCTTATGTGAGAATCTATAACAAGCTGGAGCAGGATTCCAGATTTAGTTAAGGAAGACTTTTTGACAGCATAAAGGTCTGTCATGGGGACAACTTCCCAGGCCTTTTCATTGTCAGATCAAAAGATCTTTGCCTAAACATAGTAGAAAATCATTTTCCAGTGGGTTTAATGAGGGAGAAAAGAGTTGAAAAGTGGTATTTTTTTAGGAAATTGGACTATTAGGATAAACCTAAGTAGAGAACTCATTTGATTGACAGGTAGGAAAAAAACATATCAGCCTTATGGTCAGTTTGAGAAAAGATAGGAGTTACATTTTTTTATCACAGTGATGAGAGTTTGGTGATACACACTACTTACCCAGAAGCAAGAATATTATTGTCAGGAGAAACTGAGATAGAAGGGTACAAGTAAAAAGAGAGGCGCTGAGATTTCAAATAAAGTATTCAGCTTGCCTCCAGGCCCCTGCAACAAACCCCAGTGTCAATTCAAGGACACAGTCCTGAAGTCAGTGGCACAAGTTTTGATCTACGGTCATCTTGATCATTTGAGTAATGCAGCGCAGCAATGCTATTTCAGTTACCTTGCAGTCCACTAAACAGTTTTCAGCTTGCAGATCTGTACCAAGTAGAATTTGGTCCTCAAGGATATCTTATAGCCCCATAGTACTGATGGGTTTAGGATACAATTATTTTCTTGTTTCTAGCTTCCTTTGTAATACCTGTTATATTTAGGTGTTGAGCTGGTTGGGTAGGGGATTCCATTCATCTCAATACACTCATGGTGTATCACCTGTTTGCCCAGCTATCTCACAAGTTAAAGGTATCACCTTTAGTTTATCTAGGTTTAAGTGTACTGTTATGTCAATTAGGTTGACATTGTCCATCATAAAAATGGTGGGTTTTTTTAATAAACTGAGAAAATACTAACACTAGGGGAGATCACTGGGAAAACTGCTTTTATGGAAGCAATCTGTTACACAAATTTCATTGTGGCAATGCAGCAGGGGTCAAAATTGGAAGATGTCTTAGGTACTCCATCCCAACACCTTTCTCAGTCTCCATATTTTCCTCTTTCTGAGGCATGTTTTCCTGGTGCTGATACTGTCTCTCTAGGTTGAGTAGCTTGCTTTACAGTGTCAGAAGTAACACAGAGAAGAAGATGAAATATTGCACTGGTTGGGTGTGTTCTAACATGGTAATTTACACCTTCCTCTTCAAAGTGTTTCTCATATGCCAAGATTGGAGAGACTAGTTGGATTACTGACATCTAGTGAATTAATAGCTGCAGGATAGCAGATGGCTGTTCAAGCCACTCCGTGTTGGTGCTTTAGAGAGCTGTAAATGTACATGAATGTGCTCATCATCTATTGAGATTGCCTTCCTGCAGTCAATAGAGCAATACTGATGTGTGACATTGTACCCTGATAAGGACCGGTTTTACTCCTGGCATCTTCCTTCAGTGCTTCATTAAAACAAATCTGTTCTGGTAGAGCAGTTTTTAAAGTAGATGCTGCAGTAGGTGCCGCCTCCTTCAAGACCCTTCTTTTTTTGGTGAACTCATAAGTCCAAATTGAATTGGTTTAATCAGTGCAAGAGCTATATAGGATAGACTTTATGAGGCGAGCAGGAACTTCTGGAATATTCCTCTTTGACGACTCTTGCATTGCTTCTCTGTCGAATACCTACATGCTAAACATACAGAGGTTATGGTGTATTCGGTCTGATGGATTAACATAATAGTAGCACATACATGTACCTACTGTGTCAGTGTGTCGCATAGATGAATGTACTGATGGAAAGCTTAACTCGGTAGCACAGAGGTCAGTGTTACTGGGTTGGTTTTTTACCTGGTACCTTCACTTTTTAACAAGTAATATTTCTGCACCTCCTTTGCTGGCAGAGACTGCCTGGTTTTCTGAGAGAGTTTCAATCAAGGCCAGTACTGTCACGTTTCTGTGACAGTCTGATATCTTCCCTGGTCTTCTCCCCAGGCAGTGAAAATTCTTGCACACTGTTGTGGCCAGCAGCAGCCTGAGTTGTCAAAGCGAAACCTTCCATGAAAAAGCACAGAAACCTTTGTGCTGCACTATGAAGCTAACAGAAGTCTATTATTTTTAAAAGGTTTTCTCAAAACTAAGCGTTTCACCTCAGGTGCCATTTTTCTCCTGACAGCCTCTGTGGAATAGAATCTACAGAGTCTGAGAAAGCCAAAGATTTGCTGGTTGATGGGTGTTAGCTTTAGTTCAGCTTCAACTTGTAATTTCATTTGCTTTTGCTTATGTCCCTATTCTGGTCCTCTATGACTTTTGCTTGAGATGTTTTTTTAGTCCTTGGGATTGTTCCTCATTTTCCATTAGGTGGGACAGAATGAGAGGACCTTTGATTGTTCTTTCTTTATTTTTTCTTTTTCCTTAAAAAATCAGGAATAAATGACTGTCTTCAAACCGAGTATGAGGGCATTGTAAGACCTTAAAAATGTTTTGATATTTTCCATAAATTTTCTTAAAATCCCTGTTTCAGCATGATCTTAAATGCTCAACTGGCAGAAAACTGCGCCTTCGGTGGACAGAAGAAAGCAAGTTTAATTGCTCAACGCAAGGCTTCACTTACTTTCTCCTAATCGGACTTTACAGTCTCCTTTTCCACTTGCAAATGTCTGTCAGACCTGGGTCTTCCCTGTTCATCTCAGTCGCTTTCAGCTCTCCCTAGACATCATCCTGCTTGTGCAGACCTTTTCTACATCACACTTCTGCCACTATGGCTTAGCAACAGCCTGTAGTGTAAAAGTAACATATGGTGGAAGCATAAAGATTTTACTAGCATTCATATGTTGTCTTACAGAACAAAGCTAGTTAACTCAGTAGATATTCTTGGTGACAAAGCCTCATTTGGGGCTTTTATTGAATAGCAATGATCAGTAAAATACTAATTCCTTCAGTGAAATTTTATACCTCTTTCTAGTCCAGAGCTTCAGGTCTGACTGCTGTCCATCTCGTCTCCTGCATATCCTCTGCTGTTTACGGTAAGGGTGGTGAGGCATCCCTTCCCTCCAGTTAATCAACTGAACCACACAGCTCAGTGTCATCGGCAAACTTGCTGATGGCTCACTCAATCCCACTGGCCATGTCACTAGTGAAGATATTGAACAGGATCAGTCCCTACACTGGACTCTGAGGGACACTACAAGTTACTGGTCCCCAGTTGGAGCCATTGACTCCATTGAGCCATTGACTACAACTGTCCACATGCATCCAGCCAGCCAGTTCTTTATCCAGTGGGTGGTCCATCCACCGAATTTGTCTCTTCAGATTAGACACAAGGATGTTGTGTGGGACATTGTAAAACACTTTGTAAAAGTCCTGGCACACTTACTGGGCATCAAAGGATTTGTCTTGGTTGAAGGAGGTGATCCTGACACTCTACTCTGCTCTTGTGAGACCTCACTTGGAGTACTGTGTACAGTTCTGATGTCCTCAACATAAAAAGGACATGGAACTGCTGGAACAAGTCCAGAGGAGGTCACAAGGATGATCAGGGGGCTGGAGCACCTCTGATATGAAGATATGCTGAGAAAGTTGGGGCTGTTCAGCCTGGAGAAGGTTGTGTGGAGACCTCATAGCAGCTTCCAGGATCTGAAGGGGGCTTATACGGATGCTGGGGAGGGACTATTCATTACGAACTGTAGTGATAGGACAAGGGGCAGTGGGTTAAAACTTGAACAGGGGAAGTTTAGATTGGATATAAGGAAGAAATTCTTTACTGTAAGGATGGTGAGGCACTGGAATGGGTTGCCCAGGGAACCCTGGCGGTGTTCAAGGCCATGTTAGACATAGCCTTGGGTGGCATGGTTTAGTGTGAGGTGTCCCTGCCCACAGCAGGGGAGTTGGAAATGGATAATCTTAAGGTCCTTTCCAGCCCTAACTATTCTGTGGTTCTATGGTTGAGGCTTTGTCTACTTTTAGGCATGCTAGCAGATAATGGCCGCCTTTACAAGAGGCAGCTTTCCTTCTGGTTTCATCTTTGGCAAAGTAACTTCAGTGATTCTGAGGCTTCCAGTAATATCAGAAATGTCTGCTTTTCAATATCTTGCAGTGCTGGTTCACTTTTTATTTTTTAATTAATTTTTCCAGCATTCCACTTTTTTATTCCTCTTTTACCATCTCTTCTTTCCTCTTTAATGTGGCCTTTGGAACATTGCTTGATCATAATTGAAAAGACGAAGCATCCAAAATGTCCAAGTGTTGTGTAAACCAATCTCCTGGTTTAATATTTTCTGCTTGTGCTCTTTCTTATTTCAATAGTTTTTTCTTACCAACAGGGAAGTATTAATTGTTACAAAGAACAGAGAAAAAAATAAACATTTTGCTTGAAAATGCTGTTGTGTGTGCATGCACAGATCTACTTCATAAACCTTGGGAGTCACTTCTATAGTTGCAAAGGTGCGTTTTGCAAAAGAAGAATCTCTAAGCTTGATAGGATGTTCCTGCAGCCACACAAAGCTCAAAAAGGGAGAAAATGGTATTCTAATGTTTTAAAAAATTTAGTTTAAAACATTAAAATGCCTTTTTTGATTTCCTGCCTCAGGCTTATGTAGACTGGAAAGAGAGATTGAGACTGAGATGAGAAATCCTCTCTAGATGCTGAAGTCAAGGGCACATTGTGTATTGTAAGGACTCATTTTGAGATCAGTGAATGTAACTTTTTAGCAGGATTGTTTTCGACTTTCCTCTCAGATAAGTGCTTTTAGTCGGATTAGCAAACCAACATCCTGATCCCATCTGCTGGTTTTGTCTCTATTGTCTGTGTTCCACTGAAATACTCCAAATTATATGCAAGTGTTTGAATGTCTTGAGTCTGTATTCGGCTGCTAGCCAAAGATACACTTATAAATCTCATCAGTAGTTAAAACACTTTGAGTATGCCTTTTCTTGTTCTACTTGATTTCTTTGAGTATTTAATATGCAATTCCAGCTCAGTGCATCTTTGAAGAAAAATCATGACTTTTCTTTTTGGAAAAGTCCTCCTTTTGGGAACACAGTGTTTCTAAATCTTTAGCCCTTAAGCTCAGCACATATCTCTCTTTCATGTAGTTAAATGTCTATCAGGAATATACCAGACTTTTGAAATCTGAGTTAGGAGAACATGTTTTCACAGGGCTAATTAAGCCTTACCTTTCCTTACACTGAAAGGCTATCAAGTAAAATTTCCCATAAATAATAGAATGGTATTATATATATCATTTAAGGTAGATATTATTACAGGTAGCATATGTAATTTAGTTGATGATGACTGCAGTAAGTGAATATACTTTTTTGATCATTTGTTGGTGCCATGTTGGTTGATTTGGTAGCAAACAAAGTTCATGGTTAGCTGGCAGCTGAACTCCTATAGTAAGCCACTGGTTCATCACTCTAGTGTTATTCTTGGCCAATTACCAGGAAGAGATGTTTTGTAATAACTGTAGTACCCCAGCAATGGTAAATCTTACGCTGACCTGCACAATGACAAGTTCCTTTCGCATGGTAGAATTGCAAGAGCTAAGTATCCTGAGAAAAAGATGCTTGAAAAGATATAAAATCATGTAGCATGACCTGCTCTATCTGTGGAAGCAGACCGGGCATAATCTCATGCAAAAGCATACAGGAGGGGGTTTTCTTGGAAGCAGGGTTTTTGGTATGAATGTACTTTATGAAGCATTCTCCCTTACTTTCGCTCAGAACATCCAGAGGTAGGGCAGGACATCAATGTCCGAAATGCAAAGTCAAACACAGATCTGTCAGTGGGGCTGAAAGATCATCCAGCCACTTTATTGTCATCTCTCCTAGAACTTGACTCACAGACTTGTGGTCTAGTAGGTTTTGTTTTTTTTTTTTTTGCATTGTATTTGTCATGTCAGTTGTCTTTTGGCCAAAGAATAAAAGCAGTCCTAATACCAGAAACACCATGTTTCTATCAGAGCACCTTCCTTATCTTGAAGTGCATTCATTTCATATATGTCCTTGTTTATTATAGCAGATAAAAGTTATTAGACTATTTTGTGTACTTACTCATCATGCACAATTTGAAAGGTTGGTTTTCTGTTGATCTCACAAAGTCACATTTTAATTTCAGTAGTGAATAACAAAGCTAACTTGTACTACTAACTCCCAGTTTATCACCGACTGCATGTTTCCCAGCTGGGTCTCATCTGCCTTTTAGTCCACCTAAAGAGCTTCTTTCCTCTTGAAAAACTCTGCAATGTTTAGGTACTCACAGTTTGTGATGAAATTGCACATTATTGTTAACTTTGATAAAAGTGACTTTTGCTTCTTAAACTTCATTTTATAAAGCTGTAAGGCAATGCAAGAGCATGGCTTTGCATAGATGCCCAGGGTACTCCTTTTTAAGTCTTATTAAGTAATTTTCTACTCTCTTCTATTTTTTTAGAATGGTACTGTCTCTTGTTTTTCACATGTGGACTGTTCGGTCAATTTATATGCAATAGAATGAAGAAAATATTTTCCTATGTTATGGAGCGTATATTGTCATCTCTTTATGTATCACCATAGCATGTACGTCAGACAGGCTTGCAAGCAAATATTAAGAGTCTTTTTCAGGGTTCATATCATGTTCAAACTAAGGCATGTGTTTGCTTTAGGTTTAAACAATAGGTTTCCCTATAAGTAGACCTTTGCAAGTCTGTCTACACAACTTCTCTAGCATAGTTTTTAAAAGTTCAGCTTTGTGTTGTAAATAGTTGCTTTTAAGGGAAAAGTTAGCAATAATTAAGCAGTCCTAAAATGTAATATTAAATAGAGAACATATGCATAGTGAATGCGCCCTTAAGATTAAAAGCTCTTCTGAGTGTATTATTGGTTAACAACTGGTAACCTGTGCAATATGAAGCACAGCTCTTACGTTCCCCCTGAAGATTAATTAGCTTTGTAGCATATTAATCAAACAGGTTGGGGAGCGAAATCAGAACGCATATTCCTCTGTGGTTCTCAGACTTCTCATTTGTTTAACAGAGCCATTTGGACAATTAAGATAGTACAGGTAATGTAGCCGGAGTGCAATCTACAGGAAAGATTATCTAGCAATTTACTCGTGTTTATCTCTTTTTCTTCCTCCCTATTTATACGCATAGCTTAGTAGTTTAAAAACCTTCTTTTCTGTATTATCCCTTTGTATTGATAAAACTATGATGGATTGTTTACATTCAAGAAAGCCACCTCAAAGCAAGTAGTTAGGAGGTCCTGTTCAACGTCCATGAAAAACTTCCTTGTTTGGCTTCCCCTTGATCCAAAAACCAGAATTCCTGTCAGTGCTGGACTGTCCTTAGGGGAGATCCTATCCTTCATTACACCTTTTTTTTAACACAACAGAGCTTTCAGACTAACAAGTGACTGCGCTGCTGCTACAGTTAGCAAATACGGAAGAAAGTAGTGTGAATGGGCTGTCAGGGCAGCATCCATACGTGGCCAGGAGGGGCTGCAGATGACAGTTCAGGCACCCACCTGGAATATGACAGGTAGTGTAATTCTTTACACATGGCTTAGCTCTGATGGGTTCCAGAACAATTGTTCTTTGACTTATGAAAAGTATACGTGTGTATGGAAAATAGACATAGTCATCTTTTGGATGAATTTTAATTGCATGCTACCTTAAATATCCAACACAAACACTTGGTCTGGAGTTTGCAGATTTTTCCCTGTAATCAGTAGAGATGTATCAGCTCCTTTTAGGTGGTTCAAATGTAAAGAAAGCCTCATTTGGTGATATGAAGTGCTCTTTAGGAAAGGATTGTTTTTCTGCCTGGAGGGCATATGGGCTAGTCTGCCATTCTATTTAAATGTTATAGTCCAGAGTGTGATTATCTCCCCATGGATCTTATGTATCCATTCCTAAGGAGAAGCCATCTGCATTGAGACTGTACCCAGAGATTTCAGCAGCATCGGTCATGGGCTGAAATACATTTGATTTGCAAGAGATTCCCTGCAGCAAGCTGTCCTTTTTTGGAGGTAAAGTCAGTAATGGGAGGGACTGTGCATTTTTGCATGAAAAATAGATAAGTAAAAAATGCCATGGCAGCAGTTTCAGGGAAGTGAAATTACTTTTGTTACTTGTGGACATGTAGTCCTGTAAAATTTGGTATTACCAACCAGAAGACTATGTCTGACTCGGTAGCTTTGAAAACCATGTGCAAATGTTTTATATGAATTGGGCATTAAGCTTTAAGTTAACTTGAAATGCATGATTTGACTAGTTGCAAAGTACAAATGCATCAGTAGTCTCGTAATTGATATTTTTTGAGTGGTTGTGCTAAGCGTCTTTGACAGTTAAATGAGATGATTGAAAAAGCCCCTGCTTTCTGAAATATGGTACATGAATAAATTAGAGCTGAGATTAAAAAGCACTGCAGTTCGTAAGACACTGTTCAGGCATACTCGGGTATTACGTTACTAGCTTCATCTTCCCAGATTAGCAAAGCCACCTTGCAAGATCCAGAATTGAGGCAGTATGTGTAAATCTGTTAGCCCAGTGCAAAAATTCAGCACCGACTCAAGCTAATGGATCCATAAAAGCTATTAGTTTGAGGCTTAATGCTTCAGTTCTGGCTATTTGAATATTATTGTGGTCTATTATTAAATATATTGTACACAGCTGTTCTTTGCCTTTCCAAGGTGTAGAAGCTGTTTACACTGCTGCTGAGAAAAAAACTGCACCCACAGTACTTGCAGGCAAATAGTCTTGTTTTGTCTAAAAGTAATATTCCTAGATACTGAGCCTGTTAAATATCTGTTTGTGTAATCTTTACCCCAATACACCTCAATAATTTAGTAACTTAGTGCTGCAACTGATAGCAATGCATCTACTCCGGGTAGGTTTCTGTGGGGCTCCAAATCATGGTAGTCAGTACTTACACATGCAGCAATAAGTACTGTCAAGACTAGCTGTTTATGTTTTATGGTTCATCAGAGTCAGATGGGATATTGGGCAACTCTCAGTGTTCTCAGAGTGGTGTTCATTTGATGGTTCTCAGAGAGGAGAGTTGCCTAGAGCGCATATATCAAGCACTGCAAGCATGAGGCTATAACAGAAAATCCAACTAGTGGCTAGGGATGTACATTTTGAGCTGTTAAATGGGACTAAAAGATCACACTTGGTGCTGGGGATGTATGTTTGGGCTACAAAGCATCAGTCAGTGTAGAAGTAACAAAGATATAACTGACAGCAGTTCTCTGTCTCTCCATGTGGGCAGATATACTTAAGCCTGGAGAATGGCACAAGTGGGCTGTTACTGCAGCTGTGACATTCGTGGTGCTTTAGTAAAAATGTCACTACTTGCACTTAAAACTACTATACTCACAAGTTTTTAAGTCAGCAAGAGAAAATAGCTAGGAGCCTTGGAGTATTTTTTCTCTCCTCTTTAATAAAACTCAACCAAGCTTTTACATGAGAGGCATAATTCACTTCCCTCATCCCCAACTACATTGTCCTTCAGTGTATACTGATGTGGATGATTTGACATTTACAGAATTCAGGTTTTACGACATTTTATTTAGGTATCTTGTGCTTTCAGGGATCTCCCTGGTATTCTTTAAGCAAAAGTAAAAATGGAAATAGGAAAAATAATACTTTAGAGGTTAAGATATAGTTTCACTGTATCCATCAAAAAATGTAATGTCTAACATTTGAGATACTTGCAAGTATCTCCAATGCTGGAGATACTTGTGGAGATATTTAATGGAGTTGTAAACTCTTCAATAATCTCTCACATATGCAGCCTTGCAGTGATGCTGCATGATCCACAATTTAAGTGTAAATTGAAGAAAATGCAATGTGATTTCAGATACTAACCGCTTTGACCAAAGTTTGGTTCTTTATCTTTTTTCCCTTCATTGTATGATACATCTTTGATTTTTGTTTTAATGCTTAGATATCTAGTGCATTCCCCCCTTTCTACATAACGTCACTTGGGGTTTAACAGGAAATTGTCTTGACTTTTCATTTCTAGTTGTGTAGTTTTCATCAGAGAAAACTGGATTTGTAGAACATTTAAGCAATGTCTATAAGGTAAGCAGCCAAACAGAGGGTTGTGGGAAAGCCCACGTTAGGTAATTAATGAAAAATCTGGTAAATTAAGAAAAAGTATCAGGTAAACACTTGATTTCTGCCAGTATACATAGGTTCTGAAATAGTAGTTACACTGGTTTTGCCCAACAGTGTTCTGGATGTATCCACGTCTCTTCCCAGCTGGCACCAGTGACTAATCGAGTGAACAATCAAAAGGAATGAAGAAGCTGGAAGAATAAACTTCGGCAGGCTCTCTCTGCTTTGAAGCTTGCTTAGTAATTCCTATTTTTGTTCTATTACTGGGCACACTGTTCACCTGTGAGGAGTATGGTTATTTTTTCTAGTGCTCCACTACAGAAGGCAATTATGCTCTGAACGAACTCTCATGAGCGTGGGAAAGGGATAGCAGATAGATTGCTGGAAATTGTAGCTTAATGCTCAAAAGCTAAAATGCAGCTGTTGCTGGAAAATAATATTGGAAAAGCATGTGCAGGGCGCATTCCTTGCCTACCAAAAACTGGAGTAAGAATTAACTATTTGCTGTTTCTCATAGTGCCAGTAGAGGCATGCCATGAATCGGCTAAAAGGCTCAAAGCACGCAGTGTGTGATACTTCAAGAGAAGCTATTTGTCCCAGAATGTGGAAGCCCAAACTGTACACAGATTCAAATGATAAGACACCTTCATGGAAGAGAAAGGGAGTTATGAGGACAGTTAAACTCAGCCTTCCCTGTATAGGCGTTAGGAATTTCTGAACTGCAGATTGTTGAAGGCTGAGAAGGAGAGGACAAGGATTTTCAGTCTTCTACCCCTATGCTATCCCTAAGGCATCTGCATCCCCAGCTTTCTGTGTGCTTGGTGGCCTGAAAGCATGCTCTTAAATGCAGTCTCAGGGAGGTCTGGTGCTGGTTAGCTGGTGGTTTGGCTTAAGGGAAGCATTGATTTGAACAGCATCCCCCGGGAGAGTGTTTTCAGTGTGCTTTAGTAGTAGTGACACTTGCTTTTGGAAGGTACTTAAACTCCTTGTAATGCAGGTCAATTGGCTGTTGCCCCTGTACGTTTCTACTTGGGGTGTAAGGTATGATCCAAATATTCACTTGGGCAAAAATTAACCGGCACATAAATTGGATTATTGATTACATGGGCTCAGAATGTATCAGATGTTTACTTCTTCTCATCTCCTTCTTCATGCAAGTGAGGACTTAGGGGCACAGAGAGCCACACATTTGTGACAGTGCAAATCTTTGCTGATTGTATGACCTATAAAAGCATTTATCTTTCCGTCAGTGATGGTAACTCTTTGTCTCTTTCATGCTTTATGCAGAAAATCTCAGTATTTTGGGGAGCAAGGGAGGTCTAGAGATGACAGCAATTACTGTGGCTTGAAAATGTGTCAGTTGCTGTGATAACTAGACTTTTCTTATTTCATATGCATTAATGCAGCACTAAGTAGTTTAAAATACACTTTCTTTTTATTTTCCCCCTCTCAGAGGAGGTTTAAATTTGATGAATTTAGAAGCTCAGTGTGTGATGGGAATATATGTCAAAAAGGAAGAAACATAATAAGCCAAGGGTTTAGGCTATAAAGTGCTATCAATGCATGAGTTACAGTGCAGGCAAAACCAGAAGACTGAGCCAAGAAGAAATCCTAGTGAAGAAGGTGCTGGACAATAAGACAAGTCAGAATTATGCCGCAGGAGTCTGTGGACTCCATGTTGGCTTTGAAAATCAATTTCTCACTTTCGTGGGGCCCAGCAGAGCTCTCCAAAGGGAGTGGAGATGAGAGGAACAGCTCCAGTCCCTGTCACCGGGATGCTGAGTTGTAAATTGCAGATGGGCGGATAAGAGCTGCAGAGTAGATACTGGAGGAGTAGGGAGAGCAGGAGCAGGGAAAGAAGGGTTTGGTTTATGCCATTTTAGGCTTTCTCAGGAAAACAGTAGACGCTGGAGGAAGGAACAGCAATTCACCACAGAGGAAAATGGTGTTTCTTAAGGCAGGCGAAGATCTCAGCTGTGGTGGCCTCGTAGTAAAGTAAAACCACATTTTGCAGTGCAGGTGATAAAAGTTTGAAGCTCATGAATCTGAATTCCAATCTGAAGAAAGCCTGGTGTATCATACCACTGTTTCTACTCTGGCTCACAGCACAGTTTAAGTTGAGTGACCAGAAATATATTGATGCAGTCTCTGTTTAGATCAAAATTAACTGGAGGTGAGAAGCGAGGATAATTTAAGAACGTTATACTGAGTGTAGGTGTAATTATTTGCATGCCTCTCTTTGATGCTCTTTTCTCATTTAGGAGACAGTACTGAATTGCACATGCGGGATTTCCCCAGCTGTCCACAGAAGGAAAGTAGTATGCCAGTAAAACTTAATTCTAGGCCAGTTTTCTAATTAAGTAATTCAGCTTACTTAGTGGAAACGGAATGTTAGTCATCTTCCCCTACAAGAATCCAGCTAGTGATTCTTGGCTGGAAAAGATAGGCAAACCATTGAATTAATGAGCAAGTGAATTAGTTAAGTTTTAATAATAAGCATGTTCAGTAAATAAGTGAGCGCAGTGATTTTCCTTGAGAGGGGAGAGCTGAGTACCGGGCATTCGCAGGATGACAGGTCAGATTTTTATACATGCCTTCTTTGACTATCTCTGTAATTTATATGTCTGAATTATGTTGCTCTGTATCGTTTTGTTGCCCTGTAGTAGCTACTACCTTCAAATCATTTTAGCTTTATTACCTATTACCTATCATGATAATTTCAGTACCTCTATTCCATGTAAGAATAAGCCGTTTTGTGTTTAGCTATTGCTGATTTACTTCAGAGCACTACTCTTTCAGACCCTCCCTGAGAGCATTTGAAACGGAGTGGGTTACGTCTCGATTTCTCTCTCCTTCCTGTACTTGCATATTCAGTCTGTCACAGAGCTCAAATGACACTGAGGTGCAACCAAGCAGGATGTTTTATTACGAACAAAAACTGAAGTAAGAGCACTATTCTGTATGTAAAAACATGGTCTGAGATTTCTTCAAGAGCAGCTCTTGGTCTCAGATTACTTTTGCATCTCCAATTATCGAATTAAACCAAAGCATGAATGAATTTAATACCGAGGAGACTTTAAAGGCTGAAGGGAATAATTAGAAAGGGTAGTCTTTGGTAAGTGAGGGTGGTGTTCCTAGGCTTTGTATCTGAACTGTGGAGGGAGCCTTTATTCACTTAAGATTCAGAGCATAAGATGAAGTATCAGGATGCTGAATTGTCTGAGGAGAGGAGGAGGATGGGGGGTCAAGGGGGTGACTGCCCAAGAAGAGGAGCCTGTAAACTTCTTACTACTCATAAGCATCCTGCAGTGTTTCAGTGGCCCTTGCTGCTGTTGTATCTGAATGTCTCTGAGAATGATTGGTCCTTGGGGACCATCCTCATACCTCTCAGGTGAGAGAGAAATTGCAAATACAGCAACGTTGCTTTTCCACAGAGTGGAAAACCTGATTCATTTGTTAACCAAAACAAGGTTTATTTTCAGAGTTCATAAGAATGAAAGTCAATATCGTTCCCTGTGCTTACTCCATTTCATATTGGAAGCATTATACGAGGTTAGTTTTGCACAAATCACATTGTGGTTTTGGTGGAAAAGAATTCATGTGGTTACTGTGAGAAAAATAAATGCAAATAAGAGTCTGTGTTTTGCTGATGGTTATAAATTTCTCTGCCTTTTATTGGCATAGCTGGAGAATTGGGTTAAGCTTCTGGGCATGAGCACAGTAGGTTTCTGTATTTATTCTGTATAATCTATTTTTTCCCTCTCTTTTTAATCTTTGTTTACTTGCCAGCCTTTCCTTTGTGGCCTCCTTCCAGCTGCTGCATGCTGGGTTCTGCTCTCTCATGTTGTTTACTGAAGCTTAGACATGAAAGAACAATGAAATGGACGTTTTAATCAATTAACTGTAGCCTGATCAAAGTTTCCTTCTTCCTTATTGTTGTTGTTGTTTAAAGTGGTTTTATTTACAACAGCATCCAGTTGAGCTTTTGATTCATGTGGTGTCACAAAGTCACTATCTTGCATAGAATAGCAAGCTGAGTGTTTAAAAACTGCATTTGATCAAGGCTTTGCCTTAATCACGGATCATGTCAGAGTTCTGAGCAACAGCTCAGCTTTCCTTGTGGACTGATTCTGAAGGCAGAAGGGAGTGTGCAAGCATAGCAGAACACACATTAATCAGAAATCACAAAGAGGTTAAATGTCTGCATACGGGTCCTTTATTCTGTTCCTTTTGCCTTCAGAGGCTACCTGCTCACTTTTTTTCCTCTTAAAAGAGAATAACAAACTCCTTCAGTCTCTGTTCTCGCAAAGGATTTATCCTCTCTGATCCATGGGAGGTGACTATCTGTTAGATATGTACAAAAGAGGGTATAGTCCACATGAGGTCATTATGACCTGGCTGTGGTTGCTTAGGACTTTTGGTAGTTTTAAGTACTGGGATAAGGGGGTTTTTGGTCCCGTCCCATCCTCCCCCCGGTGATATTTGCCTCAGGTACCTTCTCTACCTCCATTACAACAAACTAAAGAAGGAAGTGTGTCCTGTAGCCCATCCAAAGAGTTCTGTTGGCAAATTTTGCTGGCTTTTAAAACTTTCTGTGTGTCTGTGATGTGGAGAAGGGATATGATATCTTGGAATAAATGTCTTTGGATCAGGTAGATACCTGTAAAAGTCTGACTAACCATGGATAAGTTGTGTAAGTTTTGGAAAAACTACTGCTTGCATGTAACTAGGAGAGCCTTTTATATGTAATGGCTGATTCTAACTGAGTTCTGTCTTCACTGAACATGGCCTGTCCACATTTGAGATCAAGCTGCTGGGGAAAATATATGATTTCAACTGGTGCATGAGGCTGCTGCTGGTCATATCAAGCCTAGCTACTGGCATCCGATTGAAGATGAACAGTATTTTCCTATTGCTACCTTGGTTCCTCCTTCCCATGCTTTGACCTAGTCAATGCAAGGAGGGTAGACTATTTGCTCAAGGTTCTACTACAGGAGTTGGGTATCTGTTACGTCATTTTGAGCAGTTAAAAGGCAGGGTAAGATGCAGTGCCTTGTGTCACAGTGAATGGGCAATTCTGAGGAGAGGAAAACAACTGGAATCACAGAGGTTTATCAGTGCATCTTACAAACTTTGCTCATCACGCAGTTAGTGCATATGGCTTGTTTAACTGTGGTGTCATATGGGTCAGATTTAAAACTTGAGCTAAAGAGCTTATGACCCTTGAAAGCACCTCTAAAATGGCTGAAGGCCATGCTCTGCAGTGGGAAAGAAGTAGCATTCAGCAGTGGCTTTGCAGTCAAAGTAGTGAAATCAGAGCTCCTGGCTGCCCTTATAAAGTGTGCTCTCAAAGTTGAAGCAGAGATTCAATCAGGCGACCTACTGGCCTTTCTCAGAATGTCCCTGTATTCCCATATTCCAGTGGTGTTTAGGAAACTGAGCTGCACATGCAGCAGTAGTAAGAAGCACATACTCATTCTGATCCCTTAATATTTGAGATAAACACTTAGTTTTGCTTTGCAGATTTGTACATTTATGTAAATATAAGCAAGCAAGTAATGTGTCTGTTTTGTTTTCAGCATGTTTTTTCCACTCCATCTTCCCCAGTGGCAATGGTTAATGAGAAAGATTATTTTATTAATTAAACATTCAAAACAATGCAGTTTATTGCTGGCAGCCACTTGTTTGGAATAATCTTTTATGCATCATAACCTTCTATCCTTGTGTTTAATTGGGTTTTTCCCCCTTCTCTTCCTCTGGAGTGCTCTTTCAAAAATCTCTCCTGACCTTTCATGCTGCTTTTGCATTTCATGTAATTTCAGTTAAGAAATGTTTAATTACTAAAATAATCACTTCTGCTTTTAATCTGTTTACGCTTTTCTGCCTGGCTCTGTTCCTCCACTGTAAGTCCTGCTGATTGTAATGATGCCTGTGTTAAGTGAAGAATTGATCTCTCCCAATTCTTAGGAGGGCTCCTTCATAATTATAGGACACCCTTTAGTCTAACAGGAGTTTCAGTCAAGCACCTACCAAGACAAATTTGGAGATGCATCAGATTTAGGGTCATAAAGGCTTTCATACAGTCAGATACAAGAGAACTTTCCTAGCTTCAAGTGAATGACCCCACTTAAAATATCAGTGAAGAGTATACCTTGCTATGAAGAGGTGTATTGCACATGGAGGTAATTAATCTGTAGGGATAAGTGGTGTCATGGTTTAACCCCAGCCAGAAAGTAATTCTCACACAGCTGCTCGCTCACACAACTGCTTCCTTGCTCCCCTGTGGGATGGGGATTAGAACTGGAGAAAAAGATAAACCCTGTGGATTGAGATAAGAAAAGTTTAATAATTGCAATGGAATATTGCCCAGTGAATCAAGTGATGCACAGTACAGTTGCTCACCACCTGCTGATAGATGCCTATCCCATCCTTGGGCAGCCGCTGCAACTTCCTGGCCAGCTTGCCCCATTTTACATACTGGGCATGATATTCTGTAGTATGGAATACCCCTTTGGCTAGTTTGGGTCAGCTGTTCTGTCTCTGCTTCCTCCCAGCACCCGTACAGGTTGAAGGGCCTAAGTAAACTGTCTAGTTTAACACATCTCCCAAAGTTTTCTGTTTCACAGATGGAAAAGAGACAGCTGGAGAAAGACTGAGACTACCTAAGTTGGGCGCTCCGCTCATGAAGCAAGCGTAGGGAAAGCAGCTGCAGGTCCGCTAATGCAACTATATAGGTATGACACAAATACTAATACAGATGTGGGTTTGGGGCATTGCATTACTGCTTCTGAGAGCTTTCAGTCATGGAGCCTGATCCAAACCCTCTGCAGAGAATCTTTGTACAACCTCCCGTATGCGTGGGGCTTGAAGCAGATTGACTAGGACAAATCCTATATGCCTTTGAGCTCATCTCTGATAAACAGACTTACCTCAGATTTACAGCTTTGTCACTTTCAGCAGAAAGTGCCTGCCTGACAGTCATGTACTGGTGACAAAAGAGCTCAGAGAGTCAAGTCCATCAGAGCGGACAGATGTGAAGGAGATTAACAGTATATGACAGAGTTACCGTATCTGGAGGAGAACAGAAGTAAATGCTCTCCCCTGAGTTTATTGTGGTAAAACACACCTGAATAAGTGCTACTTGAACAGTCAAAGTCAAGTCAAGTTTTCAATTATGACGTTTTTTCCATCTACATGAATGCTCACCTACTGATATGTTGGCTTACAAAAGTAGTTACAAGCAGCTGAAGGTATCTAATCTGGGTATAACTAGAAATCAGTGACAAAAAAGTCCTTTGGCAGACAATGAAAAATAGTGAGTATAACTGATTTGCTTCTCTGCTCAAGAACTCTGCTGATGCCGCCACCATCACATAGTAACCTATCTTTAGACATCACTGTCACACAGGTTTCAGTGTAATGCATGCTCCGTGCACTTGTTTGAAGAGGCAAGGAAATAAGATGCTCAGAGCTAGACTACAGTGGGAGCAGCTATGGACTTATCGATCATTTTAATTTGCTCCTTTTCCCTCACACCCTTGCTTCTGAGGTGGCCTTTGCACAGTCCACCCCTCCAGTTCTTCCTTCATGTTTCCTTCGCCAGGAGGAGGTAGCCAGTGCTGTTCCCAACCTTGAACTGCTACAAAGCTCATGCTGGAGATGCCAGGGTTTAAGATAAATGTTTTTCATGGACGGTTCCTTACATTCAAACGTGCTTCATTCACATATCTGTTATCTCTGCCACTTCTTCCTTTCTTTTGTTTAAAGCCAATTTGGCATTTTCATTGTGAGTTTACTGAGAGTCTAATATGTTATATTCAGCCAAGCACAGATTTTCAGCCCCGAGATCTCTGCATTATACAAAAGTTAAAAAGAATAATGTTTAGAGATCTAGCCCTGCATAATCAGCAAAACCTTCCCATTTCCAGTAACTTCTGACTCAGTGGGTTTTCTGCAGATACGTATATCTCATCTTCGTTTTGTTTCCTATTAACTGAGGCCTCCTGAGTGCCATTCTGAGAGAGGACCCATCCTGGATAAATGCAGAAAGCAATGGGGAGGTTTGTTGCCACTCGCTATTTTTTTACATCTGCTTCATTCTGAGCTGCCTGTATTTTTTAGGAAGTTGGACTTTACCCATAATCTTGAACAGGTTTGCTTAGCGTCTTGTAATATCAGTCTCTGACTCATTGAAGAGAGAGAATATGGAAGAGCACTGCATCTCTTCCATACTGGGAAGGGCTGCTGGAAGGGCTGCCCATCTCCTCTGTATTGCAATAGCTGCTGTGACCCAGGCGTAGGAAGAGCGTGGTAAATCTTTTAATGAGCTTTGGGTAATTGATCACCTCTTGAGTACAGCTGCATTTTGGTCCTTTAGGGAAGATGGTTCTTTACACTTTTTGTCAAGGCTGTGACTAAACGTTACAAATACATTTCTCAGTTTTGCAGTTCTTTTACAGTTTTGCCTAACTGCAGACCGGATTTTTGAGGGGGTTTTATTTACTGGTGCCTGGGCTGCAGTTTAAATAGGCAGAATGACTTGTAGGGAATTATGCTTACCGAGGTTATTTTCTCACATGAAAAAGCCCAGCCTGAAAGTAAAGTTAGGAGGCAAAATAAACTGGTTTGCTTTAGCAAAAAAGAAGGCACAATCCCCTTGTGAAGTTACTAGCTTCCTGTAATTTAGCTTGTAGAAATGCAGTTTTGTCATGTGTAGTATTAATGAGCATTTAGTGTTTACCACCGAGATGGTCTGCGTTTTGTTCGAGCTAACGTCTCGGGCAGTTTAAAAGTGATTCTGGAGTGGTAACATGGCAGCAGGCTGATGAGCAGCAGTAGTGTTTCCATAGTATGTAGAGTCTTGATGAACTTGGTTGTGTTTATTTCCCTACACGAAGAAAACAAAGAGCTGCCTGCCTCCAAGTACAGCCTTAATTAAAAAGGTATGTGTAGAAAATTACTGTCAACAGAAAAAAGTGGTAGTGAAGGAAATCCTCCAGGTCTGTGAAGTTGCCTGCGCTTCAGTCGTAGATGGTCCGTGAGCCGTCTGCCAGGTAGATACAGAAGGGATGATGAAGGAGCAGAGGGATCTGCACCCATTTTTTGTGTCCCCAGAGCTTGTTTTTTAAACTGGCTTACAGAAATAAATAAAGTCCATCTGTGAGAATAAGGCTGTAGGAGAGATAGAACAGAATCCAAGTCTTAACGCCACATTGAGATGAGGTATTTTATACAGCTGCTATAGTAGTGCTCTTTGACTTGAACTGATTTGAAGGTCCAGCAAGTGACTGGACCAAGAGGCAAATGTATTTCCATGTCAAGTCCTTAAATTTAGACCTTTTTATACTTTATGCCAGTACATAAAGCACAGTGTTCAGTATGTTTTGTTCATTGAGAACTACGTTAAATCTGAAGGGCTTCATTTGTATGGGGAAAAGATGGGGTTTTTATTTGCCACTTAATTTGCAGCCATAGTTAATGCCGGACTAGTTTGATTCTTGTAAGTTTCTTTCTGTCATTCTTGTTTGGACGGGACACAAAGGGAATATTTGTTTTGCTGACATTTCTTTTCGTGTTTGTACCTCCAAATGACTTCTTACCTCTGCAGAGGAAATGGCACAATCTTGTGAGTCCACCTAGCATACTAAGGTATTTGACAGAAAACACGTCTGTTCTTAGCCTAAAAATGTCCCCAAGAAGCACACAGGTCATAACAGTATTTTAAAAACATGGTCTGTAGATTCCTTTGTCCCTGTTAACTTGCTTCTGTTATTTATAGTTAGAGTTTTGAGTATTCTACACACAAGTAAGCATTCACATCAATGGTTAGCAGGTCATTTTTCTAGATCAATGCCTAATTTTCATACAGCATTGCTTTTGTAGTGAAGAAGTCAGATGTGTAATACACGTGTTGTATGTTCAGTTGGCTACTTAGGTAAAAAATGAGGCTATAAACTTACTGGTATGTTTAAATAAACTTATCTTTTGTCCAGTGTTGTCAAAGAGGAGAGCACTTCCACAGGAAAAAAAGGTCACTGTATCAGTTAGTGGGATTTCCCAAGCTTCTGCAAACCTAGGACATCCAATTTGTTAGCTAAGCACTCCTGTTCTCTTAAGGACTTAGAGTGATTTATTTTCAGTGCCAGTAACAGCATCATCATTAGGGAGAGATCCAACTGTACTGAATGTTACGTTAATAAATCATCAGCCCTGAAAATCAATACTCCAATGAATTGAATCAAATGAAACTGTTTGTTGCAGTTTCACCCACAAAGTCAAAACCTCTGCTGTCTGAGTTCATAAAATTTCCATCAGCTGGTTAGGCCAGAGCCATCAGACACAGCTCCCCAGACTCAATGTCAGACAAACCTGATCAGTTGATGGATTTATTTGCTTTTCATGTCAACCCATCAATGTGTCTGTGAGCTTATATTCTGATATTTGCTTCCTCTGAAGTGACATGAACCGCTGCTTTATTTTATATCCTGAAACGATACCAAAGGTTAGCTCTGACATACCTTTTTCTCCTTGTACTGTTCTGATTTTCCCTCCTGACCCCCCGTTTCCTCCTCTCCCCCCGCCCTTTTAAATCTGCTTTTGCAGAAAATGGCTCTATTTGTTTTCCCAAGTTTGCTTATTGTGCAAGCACACAGCACTCTGAAATTTGTATACCCGTAGAAACATGCTTGTCATCTGTGTTTCTATGGTCATGTTTGAATTGTCGGTGGGATATTTTTGTGTTCAGTACATTTACTGTTGCTGTCTGGACGCCTGGTGCTTCCTTTTCAAGCTGCCATTACTCCTACTAGTGATGAAAAAAGGACTTGTGACAGAAGATTTTACACTGTGTATAAGTACATCTTCTATCACAAACATTAATAACGGTAGACAGCAAGTTAGTTATGAAACTTGATGATGGCTAGTCCAAGTCTAGCACGAAGACTGAATGCAGATAAACTACATATGCCAGAGTGAAAGCAGATTACTTATCATAATAGCAGAGTTTCCTTTTCTGCTTCCCATCATTACTAAAAGCAGTCTAAATCATATGGCATATTTGTATCTGTTACTCAGAAAGTTCCTACAACAGTACTAACTGGAAGCTCTTAATGTTGTAAAATAAATCCGGTGATTTTATCCATTTCCTAATGTGAACATACTGTAAATTTTCATGTTGTTTTGCTATCAGTGCAGTGATGCCATGATCTTAGTGATCAAGACAGTTCTACCGTTGAAGAAAATCCAACCAGCAGTTCTCTCTATAAATGCCTTTTCTCCATATAAGATGTTTTTTCCTCTCTCTAATTACTTGTATAAATTCTATATTTTATGTAAATTACTTATGTAAATTATATACTTGATATACTTATATAAATTATAAATTTAAATATAAATTTCTCTCTATAAACTGCCTCTTTTCTCCATTCTGAATGTTCTATTTTTATCTACTACTGTTTTCAACAAGTGCATTAATCCACCCCTGAAGATGAAGCTATTAGCAGAAAAGCTAACGTGTTCTTACGTGATCGATTTCCCAGCTTTGGTTTTAATTTGACAGGAAGTAACAACAAGTTTGGGGAATGGTTTGCACTAATTCAGCAGTTATCAGAAGTACTGATTTTTAGCTGACTTTGATGCTTGAGTGCTTGCCTGTGGTGTCCTCTGTCTCCGTGCCCAGAACTCCTAGCGATGCAGTAGTAGCAGAAAGGAGCCTGAATTTGTCAGCATACTCGATATTAGCATCTTTTCCTTCCTTGTACTCAATTGTCATCTCTTGCAACTTCCCTAAAGCATGAACTCTTGAAAACTCTGGCATTATATGAGTGAGCTTGCTGAGACTGGGGAGAGGTGGGGAAAATGCTTTACTCTGTGCTGTGATGATGTTTCTAATTGTACATGGCATTTCAGGCTTTTCTTCTGTGGGTATTGCCTCTTGAGTTCTGTGTGTCGCGCTAACGGTAATAGCTTCAAATTTTAAGTTCGTGTCCTAATCGTTGTGGTGTTTTGAGTTGAACTGCATCCTTTCATGTTACAGTTATTATCCTGGTTATAGTGCAAAGAGTGAGTGAGCTCTTCCGGTCCTGTAGGTAGGAAGTGAGAATGGCAAACATGTCTGAATAAGAGTCCAAATATAGACTGTTTTATTTATATATCACGGGCTGTATCTCTGCTCACCAGGATACTTGAGAGTACCTGCAATCTCCATAGTGCAGGTACACTCACCCATTGCTCCCTGCTTCCATCTCTCGCACCGAGCTTTCCTACTGTGATGCAGTGAAGTCTTCCTCTTGTCTATTATACAACTTGCCTTTTGCCTTCTGGCTATGCTGTGATGGAAAGGACTGCCTTAGGGCTATGTGAACTATAAGAGATACCATGAGGTGCCGGTGCCTTGCAGATTTATAGAGTTGTTGCTGGACATCAGAAGTCTGTGAACTTGATAGAGTTTGCCTTAGGGCTGTGTGGGTTTAAGGGCTCTGAAGGATTTTAGGATATAAAAATGCTTTTAATAACTAGGTAACTCACCTTCAGATCCTAAAAAAAAAACCCTATTAAAAATCTTCATGCTGATAAACTGCAGTAGGTAAGGACAAAATTAGATATGCCTTCCCAAAGCTTTATTTGAAATATGGTAGGTGCTTCTGCACCACATTTCTTAGCAAGGTGTAGATTTATTCAGTATAAAGCATGGGGCAGAGGCAGAAATCTGGTTGAAAGGATGAAGTTGGGTGTACCTAGAACAGGCCAGCAGTGATCTGTATTAAAAATTATTTTGGGGAAAAAACCTCTGAGATCCTTACACCTTAAGAAATTATCTCTCAAAGAATTCTGTATTGTTTGAGGATTTTTATAACCAGTATCTGGAGTATGCGTTTGGCTCCGATATCCCACAGGATGGTGACTGATCACAGCGGCTGTCCAGTGATCAGTCAGAGAAGAAATCATTGAATGGTCCTCGATGTTAATTGTTAGTTCAACCCAAGCTATGGTGATGGAGAATGTCAGTTGCTCATGTGTCTGAGGAATGGAGTACTGTTGCAAATCAGCTTCTGACAAAGGTGTTATCTTGGACGTAGACAGTGGTGCAATGTGGTCAGCTGTGGCACATCTGTGTATCACAGCTTCTTGCCTTTCTTGATCTGCGCTCATGCTGCTGAAATTTTCTTACGAGGAAAGATTTGATTTAGAGAATCATTATTCCGAAATACTATGAAGTTTAGGGAATGAAGGAACAGAGGTCATTTAGATGTTACTAGTTACATGTTAACTTAGATGGAGACTGTCTTGTACTCATTGCAAATTGAACAAAGCAATCCCAGCGCTTTCTTCTTGGTGTTACGGGCCAGGGAATGAAACATAATCAAAGCAAATCAGCTATCAGTGATTTATTTTAAGAACTGGGTTATGGCTGCATCGATGAACGCAGTTTCTGGAAACTCGGTCAAAGCAGTGAGCTTTGTCACCCTGAACAAGTAAATACAGGACCTGAGTTCAGGTTTTGACAATAACGCTTTCATAGGTTCCAAGGTTAAAGGGATCTTGTTTCAAAGCCATACGGGGAAAGATTTGCTAATGCAGGTCAACCTGAGGAGGTTTTGTTTGGTACCTCAGTAATTCTATAGGAAAAGTAACAAATCAAACAGTAGACGTAATAATGGAAAAAACACCCTCAAAACCCAACATACCCCGCACCCTTCCCTCAAAAAAACACTTCTTTGTGCTCCTTTTCACACATTGAAAGGGAAACCCTGTAGTCAGTTATGATCAAAGGGATCTTAGATCTTGTCTAGCTCTCTCCAATAAGGAGCTGATTAATTTACCTACTCCTCTTCCAGCATAGGCTTTAGTAATTAAATAATGACAAAGCTACGCTTGAGGGATTTTATTACACTTAGAATTCATTTCCTATTTCTTGAGCAGTTATTAATGTATAAGCAGACTTTCCTTATTAAGACAAACAGGTTTTTGTAAGAGCCTCTGATGGAGGAGTCTGTCAAAAAGATTGCTGAAATCCAGATGGTTTTGCCTATTATGTTTGGATTTCAGTGGGTTTATAAAAGGGGAGCAGTTGCAATGCAAACACTACTGTAATTCTATATATGCACTTAATATTCAGGCTTTCTTTGTTGGGAGAGAAGCAGGGGGCAAAGCAGGAGGAAGCGTGACCTTAAAGGAGATTTTTGACAAAGCAGGTGCACAACTGCTTTATCTTCGGAAACATTAGAAGTACACGTTAAAGATGTGTTTCTTTGTAGGAGATGGAGTTAACTGCTCTCTGAAAAAGTGCTGCCAGGAGGTCTCTGCTTTCAACCAATACTTCTTTAAGACTGCAGACTCTTAAAGCTTGGCACACAATTAGAAGTCAAACTTATCATGAAGCAAAGAAATCATGAATATTCAAATACCTCTAATGTCACATCAGGTAAATGGCATAGGGTATTGTAATAAAATCAGCACTTAACTCCACTCTGTTCTTCGGTCTGCTAATGAAATCTGTAGGTGAGCACAGGGAAAGGAGAAAGCCATCTTGTGCTGCCGGTGAAGCTGTGATAGGAGGAACAAAATCTTTGTAAATGAAGGAACCGGCATTTTTTGCTTCCGATCCTCATTTTTAGAGGCCTTCCTCTCTCAAGGCTTTGATCTCAACTCCTTTGGCTTCTTTCTGACAGCCAAAGTGGCAAGAAGATTAAAAAACCCTAAAAGCCCCCATATAGCACCAGGAACTATCCCACCAGCATGGCCCTGCAGTTGCTGCCATCGCTCGATCACTGCCGCCTAGTGGTGAAGTGTAAACATGTGTCAAAGCACTACCAAATTGGCATCTTTCTGGTAATGCTACTACTTACATTTTATGTGCATCTCCTGCTAAAATCCGAGCAATTTCAGGGGGAGAGAAAAGCCAAAACCAAATAGAATGGAAAAGAGGTTTAAAATTGAACATAGGTTTCTTAATGCACCTTGATTTCCCTCACAAGACAGTTCCTTTCATGGCATCTTTTATGCAACTAAAATAGCTTCTCTTGTAAAAATGACTTGTGTTTCACTGTTTGTGAATTCTTTGTATTACCCAGGATCAAAATAACACTCAACTTGTCTTGAAAGCTGCTCTTTGCTTTCACAAACTTGTTTTGGAAGCCTGCATCTCTGAGTAGCTGAAGTAACCTTTGTTTGTAGGTTTGTTTCTTCCTATGCTGTCTGCCTTCCTCATTTTTTCCCCCGTTGTTTAACAAGGGGTCACACATTAAATTCTGCTTTTGTTTCTTCATTTTAGTTATGGTTTCCTACAGCATGGTTTGTAGCAAGAGCAGGCACCATTCCCAGTAAGTGGATGCAGATGTTAAAAGGTTCAGTTGCTCCTTCCTGTTTCCTTATGCCATACTTTTAATCTTGGAAATTAGCAGCAGTGCCTACTAGAACACACGGACAAAAAAGTAGTATGACAGCATATTTCTGCTTCTCCCTCAATGGACTGGGTTCAACTGGGATCTTGAGATGGCAAGAGAAGGACAGGTAGAAACAAGCTAGTATTGACTAAGAGAATTGAAGTGGTTTGGAAAGTCCAGAAGAAAGAACTAGAGGGCTGCTTTTGCTCACAGCAGTTTGATAGTACACTGGCATATTTCTGAAGAGGACAAAGAAGTGTTTAATAAAGCAGGTACCTCTAGATGTAGATTCTAAGCTACACAATGCATGCAGATCCAGTATTTTGTGTCTTGAGGACACATTTAGCAACATTGCCAAATGCTGTATTTGAGGATCAGCCCTTGGTACACAGTTCTCTTCCGCCAAGAGATGGATTTTGGAGCTGGCTGGAAACCAGGTTCCTCTGGGTGCCTGGAAAACTGCCACTGCCACCATTCCCTGGTTCTTTTCTTCTAGTATGGTGTGCATCCGAGTCAGGATGAAACAATAAAAGTGTGGTGTTGATTTTTCTGATGACCTAAAAGAGCCCTGGATACTGCAGCTGCTCAGTGAAATTATTGTGCTTGCCAATACCATTGCTGCTAGCAGCTGTGAAACTAAGGCTGTCGGCTGCAATGACCAAAGGCAGAGCTTTGTATCTGCAGGGTTCTGTGCAAGAATACGTCTGTCCTTGAGTCATGGACTTGCAGTTTTCAGGATTTGGTGCTTTGGAGAAAACCCCTCCATCCGTTGATTTGAATGAAATGTTTCAGACTGTGATTTAGCATTTTCCATCAGATCTTTGTTTTGCCAGGGATTTGCACCTCTAGCGAATACATTACCTTAAATGTTGTGAAATAGTTGTAAAGTTTCTCCAAGTTGTTTGTGATACCTGTTCTCTAAAATACAAGGATAGGAGAGTGAGGATGTCTCATAAGCCATTTTAAGTATTTTCTATAGCTATTGTGTTTTCCACTTTTCAGGATGATTGACTTTACCTTCCTTTATTAACATTCAGAAAGTTCCAGAAGTTGCATTCAGAGAACTAGCTTTCATGAAAGTTTGTAGAAGCTGCAAACAAGGTATAGATGTCTATCTTCAGTTCACCAAAGATCCATGGTCAGGAAAGCAGGAAGTGGTAGGTGGCTTCTAAGACAGTACTGCACAAGCTGTCACTCTGTGTGGAAAACTAGGGGAGAGTATCTTCAAACAGTAATCCACAGGGAAGCTTTATCCTCTTTCATTGGAAAAGTGGATCAGTTTGGGGGTCTTCTGAAGAAAACGAATACAAGTGGGTCTCAGCTATTGCAAGTTCTTCCAAACTTCGTTACTAACCTATGCAGATTTTCCTGCACCTCAGCTTTTCTGCTATCGTGACTGTATACAGCATCCATCACAAGGTGCCTGCTCCAGGTACTATGTTGAGGACTGTTCTGGCAAATACATTGATTCTGCTACTGGAACAAACTGAAAGAAACCAGCACAAAAGCTGTTGGTTGAGAATTATAACTTATCCTGGGGCTTTCTGGGGGTCCACAAAGAATTCTTGCCCCTTTGAAATTAGTATTTCATTTGGTTAGGAGACAAATGCAATACCACAAGCAGTATGGCAGTATTGAACATAAAGTACATTGCTCTCTTTTGGCAAGCAGAGAGGGTTGTACAGGTTTTTCTTCAGTGCTAATGTGTAATAGGCTTGAACTGGAGAAGGTATGTTATGGAAGCATGCTCAGACAATTCCTTTTTATGTCTCCTGTAGTTGGTAGACAGTTCATGAGTTTTGCTATCCAGGTTTCAGCTCCTCAGGATACAGTATTTTTCACAGTGACATTTATTCCCAGAGCTGTGTTTCATAGGCGAAACGATTATGACTAATTTGGAGAACTTTTCTCTGCACTTTAAATGTACGAGTTCACTCACTATAGCGCCTGTCAAACTCCAGGGTTTACTTGAGAAGTAATGAAGTTTCAGGAATAAATGTAGCAACCAACTGGCTTTATTAGAAAATCGGGATGATGACAGCAAACACGGGAAGAGTGTTGGTACGTAAATCTTCAGGGAAACGGGGGCTGATTTAACATTGCAGGAGACCCCAAATGTCCTTCTCCTTTCAGTTGGTGTGTATGGCTAAATGCAGCCTCAGTCCTTGCCATTCCTGGGTGATGGGATTAGGAGCAATCCTGTGTACACCGATTCTAAGTGGAGGAGGTTTTAGACACCTCTTCACTTTATTCTGTGTTTTCACATTGCCACAGGATGTGAGAAATGAAATACGTGTATGCACACATCCTGTTCACAATGAGAAGCAAAAAGATAATATCCCTTTTCTGTGGAGGCAGAGATACTGTGACTTGTTAGGACCTTCTATGCATAATTAAATGGAGAAAGAAAAGCATCAAATCTGCCATATTTCATCAGATCTGGGGCAGATATCACAGTGTCTTGGTGTCTATAAACCATCTTCAATTACTTCACATGTGCAGAAACAGAAATGTGTGTCTTGGGGAAGCTAATCTGCTGCACCAGGTTTAGTCTGTTCTTTGCACTATTGAAATCCCTAATTCTTATATGGGTGAGCTCTGAATCAAATTATTTTTCCTTTTCTTAGGAAAGGAGATACTGCAGATAGACAGCGATTCAGTTAAATATGGCAATATTTATGGTAATTTGAAAAGGAATGGCTTTGGGTCTTGATTACAGTTAAACTGCAGTAGTCCAAAATGACAGTGCTCTCTTCAGCTGGTGGCAGCTCACTTTTAGTTTTTGATGGTAAAGGTTTGCGCTCAAAATGCAAAGAGTTAGCAAGTCAGGCCCATTAGTTCTCAGAAAAAAGCTGAGAGCACCACAGTATGCACAGAGCTAATGCAAGTCTGTCTTAATAATGCTTTAATTATATGTTAATTATTTATTCATTAAATTGTTTATTTCATCAGAAGTCTCAGGTGCCTCTGCATAGAAGGCACGGTTCTTTTGCTGGCTGAGAAATCTTCTGGCAGTGTAGGGCTGCAATGTCTGATCGCATTTAAGCCAAAGTTGATGAAATTACACTTTTAGCTGAAGAAGGAGGTCTCTGAAATTTCACAGCATCCATATCTGTGGATTTTCAAGTTCCATGATACCGTAACTGTGAAGGCAGTATATTAGAAAGGAGCAAGTACTGCAACACAAAAATAGCACTGCAGTTAACTGAATGACACCACATTCCATTTTGAGGGATTCAAAACAAAAGAAATGTCTCTCAGAAGATGTCTTTTCCCCAGCCATGGGAGACTCCTTCCATCGAAGGAGCCTAGCAATCATTTGAGAGCTTTATTTCCTTCTTGTGCACAGAGTAAGCTCATCCTCAAAGTCCTCTGGAGTATCGGTAACGATCTGTGTTGTTTCCCAGCATTGCATAATCAAATGTGTCTTGTTCTGAGACATGGTGAATGACAAGATGTGATTTCAGCCATGTAAACTGTGTGCTGAGCACTTGTCTGCGACCTGTGAATAGCGAGTGGGGTTTGTATCATTGACCAAATCACGATCTGTTCTTTCAGTTGGCCCTTTCTTTTGTTCTTTCTGACATTGCTTTCTCTTTTAAAAGTATAATATGCAAAAGATGATGAGGTGGAATCATAGTAGATACTCTGTTTTTCTGTTCAGTCAGCACCTAACCCAGTATATTTTGTAATGTCTTTAACCCCTATGTTTTTAGAGTTTAATAATGTATAATGCTTTCATATCTTTTGTGGTTATCATCCAGGCTCCAAGCTACCTTTTTTAATGCAGGTTATTAAATAGGAAAGAGTAATATTTTAGTAACTGAGCTTTACCCAAAAAGCTGCCATTCTGATTTTTTCACCCTTATTGCCTATATTTATTCATACAAATCAGAAGTGTCACAAATGTTATGCCTTATAAAATAGTAATAATGCACTTCAGATTACAGTCGGCAATTGAAATCCCCGAAAAGAGTTTGTTGATTCCAGATTTGTGGGAGGTTTTAAAAACTGTTTTAAAGAATACCCTGGCAATCGGATCTGTTGATTCTGTTGATTGATGAGCAAACAAGCCTTTTCATGAGCACGGCGAGTTAACTCCCAGGCTAGCATAAAACTGAATGATCTTTATGCAGTCTGTAAAACAGCACCTGTCTCTTGCAGAGACCCAGTGGGTCCACAGTAAAACTGTTCATTTGTTCTCTACTGGGCTTTCTTATGGATTTAATACTTCTGGTTTACTGCCACAGCTACCACTTACTGCTATTTCCTGCCAGCATCTCAGTCTCCTCCTGAAGAGGCCACGGGGTGATTGCTTTCATGATATTATGCAGACACACCTTTAAGATGCAGAAATCGGTACCAGTGAGGTTCTTTCCATGTAAGCGTGACATCTGCTCTGACCCGTGTTGCAGGAACAGTTCTGGGTCCCAGGTAACCTAGGCCATCAATTCTTCTGCATCCTTCCTCGCCGAGAGTTGTTTGCAGGCATTCTCGTCTCTATTATCATGGACAGATGGATGTTTATGGAAGGTTTCAGATCTGCATTTTTTCTTCTTCCTTAAGTTTTATGAATGTCTGCAGCTTTTTAATTGTTTGACAAGTGGGATGTTGTAAACAGCCTATATTTTACACGTATATGAAATGTAGTCATGAGTTTTATGATAGTGATTGATGGCCTTGAAAAGTTGAGCAAGGAAGGCTAGATTAGTGACTTGGCAAGAATGGATGGCTTCTTCGTGATACTATGCTTTATATCTCAAAAGTGTTTTGTAAAATCAAGTCTGTGGCTGCTCCTCAACAACCTCTGATTGCTGGTGAACATAGCAGCAGCCTCAGCTTTCAAAGGAGGGCCTTCTAAGAGCAGTGTCAAACAGCACAAATTCTAAAGCTCCTTTGCCACATTTTATCATATGATTATTGTTTTCTTTGGTTTTCTTTAGAAGACTACATAACCACCAGATTTTTCCTGACTGCTATGAACACGGAGTGTCTAAGGGAAGTCCATAAAAACTCTAAAGCCTGTGTCTATACGTTAGAGCATGGCAAAGGTTCGGACCCAAAAGCGTTAAGTGTACTGAAATTCCACTAAGGGTCAGACCTAGGTTAATTTTTGCAGTGTGACCTGCACTGGTTTTAAATCACAGGGTGAGAGTTCGTTTTTGCGTATAATTCACAAGCTCTGTATCTGAAAGTCTGATCACGGGGTTGGTCATGCAAGCAATTGTATAGCTGCTTAGAATGAGAACTGGAAATACTTGGAAATTCCAGTTTTGGCAAGCATAGATGAAGGACAGTGTGAATAGGGTATTTTCATTTGCTGTTGAGCGAGACGTGGACAGCTCCCTGTTCCATCTCTTTCCCTCTTCTCTTTTTAAAAGAGTTTCTGAAGAGAAACGTATTTGTTCATGCTGAAAACTGAGAACCGAGTCCATTTAAAGACACCAGGCTTACTGTGACCATGTCTTAAATTCCCAAGCGGGCTTTCTGAGGCTGTCACCAGATACGCTGTAATACAAGTAGCGTGATGGAATCACACTGCAAACCTCTCAGCTTCTTCTGATTTGGGAGGGGGCTGGGGGTGCTATCTGGTTGGTTTTTTCAAACCTGTCCTTTGTTAGAACTACTTATTTTTCAATACAATTTGTGTCCTGAGGTCAGTCTATTTTTTTAAGCCTTAGTGAGAGTGCCTACAAGCATTGTGGTTATGCACTTCTCATGTAAATTCTGTTGTCCTGCTGTTCAAGAGACTCTTCATACTTGTTCTAATATATTACAATAGAGAGGCAAATCTGAATTTACTCACCTCAGGGTAACTAAGGAGATGTATTTAGAATGGCAGAGCGGGTACCACTGATACAGCAGTTGGATGTCAACATCACATTCTCCTCCCAGCTGAAGTATAATGAACTTGACATTTTTCCCTGAATTACTTTCCTACGTTCCTTCAACATGTAAACAGCAATCATTCTTTTTCATAGATCTAGTTGTGCTTCTTTTAGAGTACTTTTGCTGGGGAAAAAAATACAGAATATAATTGCCTCCTCTAAAAATAGTTTTATTCTACAGTAAAGTCTATTCCTTTGTCAGAGAACTTCGCTAACTTTAAAGGGATATGTGCTGAACTGCAGGTGGTCTTTTGCTTGCCATTGTTCATAAGTGTTGTCTGTGCAAAGGAGGTTTAGTTACTCTTAAGATGCTCTGGTTTTCTTTCAGTACAGTTGCAAATAGATAGCAGTACAAGTGTACGTTCATGATTAGATAAACGACAACCATCCTCACTATTGAAAACTTGTCTTTAGCCAAGCACCTATTTGGCAACTTTGGGATGTAAATGACAGCAGATTAAAAGCATTAGGTCCTAGTGCCCTTTTCATTCCATTAAGAGCCAACGTGTATAATCATAAAAGCAAATGTGCAGAAGGCAATCATGTAAATACCAATAAAGGTTTCTTAGTAGCAAGGCTGATTTCATGTAAATAACTCATCATAATCTGTTTTAATTAAAAAAGTCTAATTACAGAGAGCAGCTTACGTTGATCAGCACGCTCAGATGAATGCTGGTATATGTCAGCCAGAAATAAATAAATAAGGGGGAACTAACCTATATAAAGAAATCCAAAAATAGTGCCGGATAACAAGAGCTGAGTTCGAACACTGGCACTGAATATGTATTGCTGGATTCATCTCAGCCAGTTAGAAAGCGAAGGACAGCTGAAAATACTAACTAAAGGAAGAAAAAAACAGGGGGAAAAGGCAAAACTGACATATGGTAGAAGGAGCTCTGAATGCAAGAGTGTGGGACTGACTGCAGTCCATTCACATCGTGTATGCCTTGTCCTTTTGTGTTGGAAAGCTGTCCACCAAGCGTGGCAAGGAGCGTTCTTCATACGCTCGCGTATTTTTCACTACTGAGGACATAAAGCAAAGGCTTAGTCTGGGAAACACAGATTTTCAGACATTTAAAAGAAAAACCAGTGAACTAGTAGGAAATGGTGACTTGATGGTTATCTAGAGAGTAATGGAAAAACTGCAGCTTCCCATTACACAAAGACAAGAACAAAATGTTTCAAAACAGGATTTCAAAGCAAAGTGGACTAAATATCAAGCAAATTCTCTAATTTCTACTCTGCTTATAATAATTCTAATATTATAAAAAGACTTTGAAAATTTAAGGTTGGTAGAACCATCATTAGTAAGGAAAAACAATACATAATGAAGAGGTCGAAGCAGGGATTTTTTTTTCCCGCAAGGTGGATTAAAGTCCACTTAAAAACAGATAAGAATTGGCTTTTAAATTTCAAATGGCATGGCTTTTTCCTGCTGTTCTTTGAAGATAAGATTCATGTGATCACATAGTTCGTTTCCTGCTCCAGGAAACTTTTGACCCTTTTAGCTTTTTTTAAGCTGAATTTGATAAAGGATTAGAAATCTCAAAGCCTCTATCATGTTCTTAAAAAAAAATAGTACGGAACAAGGATAGCAAGGAAGAAGGAAGATGATGGTGAGCTGTGAATTTGGTACCATTGTTAAGCATGAGGGGAACTACCAATGCTGTCCTGCGACTATAACCCCTTTTTTATGATGTATACTGCAAAGGGAAGTTGAAAATCAAACTATATATTCCAAAATGATACTAAAGCATGTGCATTTATGGTGCAACGATCACAACATGCGTAAGAAGTCCCATGTGGTTTTGGTGCGGCACTTGTTGATATTAGGTCGGTTCCACAAAAATGTGGAACAGATCATAGAAGCAGGAAGCTTCTCAATCCACCTTTAACACTCTCAGGAATTAAAGGGTACAGAAGTTTCATGTTCATATTCCTGCTTTATTTTGCTTCAAACTAGATGTTTTCCCAAAACACCTTGAGTTCTCTACCTTTCTTTTCTAGGCTGTCTCACTAGCACCAATGAGCATTTAATTGTTCACTGGGGGTAGCATAGTTTCAACAGTGGAGTGCAAACTGTGGATCCGTGGGTAAAGCATTACAGGGAAGATGTAGATGAGTCAGTCTGAAATTGTGGAGGACCCCATTGGTTCGGAGAAAACTCCAGGAACAAACTTGCCAACGAAGTTTTGTAGTTGACAAGCAGGTATTCTTTATTACGGAGCCAGGAGACACGGGGGATAACTCCTCCTAACGTGCGTCCACTTATCGCTGCACAGGCAGTCCTTATGTAGCTACAGAGCACACATACATATTCACGAGACTACATATGGATTACATCATTTTCCCAAAAGCTCCTCGCATGCGTACAAAAAATGCGGTGGGGGTCTCTGGGGTCGTTTGCTTCTTCCAACAGTCTTCATCGCTGCTGGCAGCCTTTGAAGTATGCGCAGTAGATGCTTATACCACCTTAATCAGTTCATTAACACCCCAGACATAGC